>QFFB01000587.1:0-11367 GCA_003316465.1 Ramaria cf. rubripermanens
TTTGTGTTCTCGCCATTACTCATTCTGACTCAGACCTGCTTGCTCATCATATGACTCAACCCATTGCAGTGCATGACATAATTGTAGCTTGGGGATGTGTATACTATCACCGGTCAGGATGTGGATCACTTTCCTCATTTTATTAATAAATAATTAGACACTTGAAATAATTTTTAAAGAATTTGTGAGAATCCTTAATTGCACGTGAATTATATTCCTATCAAATTTTATTCCAAAACAAGTCAGAGTTCGTGTTGCCAGAGACATCTGATGTGCTAGACAGGATGTGGATCAGGATGCCAGCGATTTTGGGTCACACTTGGTCACAATTCATAAGAAAAGGTCATGTTGGCGAGGATTTATCTGGGTCTATGCCGTAGATGCTGAATCAAATGTATACAACAACTACTGTACTGTAGCAACTAAGAACAAGGTAGACTACAGTAACACAGGGTCAATGAAGGAGTTATCAGCAACATGAACAGACACAGAGGGTGGTGCATTAACATCAGACAAGGAGGGTTGAGGAGGGGGAACTGAAGATGATAACGATGGGGGGTTGCCTGTCGCACGCTTGCGCCCTCGATGGCTGGTGAGGTATAAACCTGCAAAGCAGGGGACATCTGCAAGGGCAGGGGTCTGGTCTAGATGAGCCTTGATACGGGCAATGAGCTCCGGGATGGTGCCGGTGTCTTCAAGCTCGAGCACCACCGCGATATCCTTCAGGTCATCCTTATGCTTGTAACTTGTGGGGGGAGTGTCAAAAACTTTGAAGATGGCGTTACGATGCCTCTCGAGTTTGCGTTTCTTGTCAGTGGTGTCCTTCTTAGCCACCACGGCGACCGCCTCCTGCTCACGCTTGAGCCGCTCATTTTCTTCTGCTTCAAAGGCCGCCTGGGCTTCAGGAGCTGTGAGGAGCCTGGCGTTTGGGTGGACATTCCGTTGTGGCTTCTTCTGAGACTTTGTATTCAGTTGGGCTAAAAGGCATTCAGACTCGTGTGCACGCAGGGTGCAGTGCACCTCAGCGGCTTGATGTTGCATATCAAGGTGGTCATGTAGCATGCGTTCAGAGTTGAGCAACTCATTCAGCTCCTGGACCCGCCGTCGGAGCAGGGTGTTTTCGGTTTCAAGTTGCTTGTTCATGTGCATGTGAGAGGAGGAGGTGGGGGAGGAAGAGGAAGTGGAGAGGGTGAGGTGAGGAAGAATGACCTGGTGAGATCATAAGCGATCCATGGCACTTCGTGTGCTGTATCCATGCGACGTGGAGGAGAGGTTGTCATCAGTGGGGGGGGCAGGTACTCGAGAGGGGGGATGCTGACGGGTGCCGTGGGGGGCGACTGGCCGGATGCGCGCTGGGGGAGTCGGTTGGGGGTTAGTTAGAGGTTAGTAAAAGCAAATATGACTCACCAGGACCTCTAAGTCCACCTCTTCAGCCTTGTCATTGCCTGAGTCACTTGCAGTGCTGTCTGAGCTTGGGTCTGGGGATCCTGAAAAGTTGGGATCCTCGGGATCAGTCAACTGGGTGGATAGGGGAGAAGAAGGAATGTGGAGAGGATATGTCAGGGGGTCCATGTGGTGAGTGGAAGAGGATTGACTGGGGGCAAAGTTGGCAGGGGTGAAAATGGTGCGGTTGATGGGCCAAATTCCGCACCGGCGGAAGGCAGACTCAATAGGCTTTGGGACCATGTACCTCTTGCGTACCTTCATATATTCCTGCACAACCGTCTCGCGAGTGACTACCTCTCGGTTGACAGTGCACTCCTGACAGTGCTTGTTCCACATGTTTTGCAGTGGGCCAAATACACCAACATTGAGCGGTTGGAGCTTGTGTGTGGTTTTAGGGGGTAGACAATAGAGTAGTATGTTGTGCTTGAACGCAAGGTCTTTCATTTCTGGGGTTTCGTGAGAGGCGTGGCCATCGAAGATCAGTAGCGTATGTTCACCTGGTTGGCGACGAGAGAGTGTGTGAGGGATGAAGACGCGTTCGAACCAGTATTTGCAAATTATAGAATCGGTCCAGCCTGCCTCGGACATTGTAACGCTGCGAGAAGATCAATATTAGCGGGTTTTGAGAGGGAAAAATCAAGTGAATTCACTCATGAACCAACTCCAGGGATGTCCCACCATGGAGAAACAGAGCCATTAGGCAGAATAAATACAGGGGGGACTGCGGAACCATCTGCACATATGGCTTCAATGACTGTGACTAGAACTAGGGAATCAGAACGGAGAGCATAGCATGCGCGATCAGAGGTGGAAAAGATGAACTGGGTAGGGAGATTCTTGCGGCCCCCTCCAAGCTGCAGACCCTTCTCGTCGACGTTAAAGCAATTGTGCTGTTGAATATTATATGTACTCATCACTTTCTCCAAAAGATCGAAATGGCCTTCCACGGTGGCTAGGTTAAAGCACTTTGCGTGTTTTGGATCGAGGCCATGTGCCTTGGCCGCAGAAATTGTGTCCCGGTGTCAAAGGAGAAAATGTTTGACCCAGACATCGGATGTGATCTTACCAGTGATAACCTTGACATGTTCATGCAAGGAGTTACGAGTAAGGGGTTCGGCCATGGACACCTGGTGCTGGCACCAGGCAACCATGACTGCCTCTTCTGGCAGGGTGAGAAGCCTTTGTGATGTGTGGCCCTCACTCCTCGAATTCCTTCCTTGTAGCCGATGCCGAAGGGTAGAGAATGGCACGTTGTGTGCGACAGCGAGCTTTGGAATTGAGACGAGGCCAGTGTTATAGGATGCAACCATGGCATGAAGTTGTTCCTCTCTGTCAGAGGAGGGAGCTGGGGATGATGGAGGGGGTTTATATACACTGGGGAGGCCTGGTGCCATGAGGCAGAGAACGAGGTGGGTGGGAAGAGGCTTTTAACTAAAGATGTGTGCAATTGCATCAGTGGCAGGTGGCACTGAGCGGAATTAATTTTGCTGGCCAGCCTGCCAGGAGCCTGTCTGGCTGTCATGCTCCTCATGCTTGAAAACGAGCCTGAGGATCCAGGCAGCGTACTAAGACCGGCATCATGTACATAGTGTATTTGACATACATTATGTGAAATATAATTTTTACCTATTTTTTTAAGGCTGAATGACTACATAGGGGGGCTAAAAGCATGTGCCACCTGCATATATAGCCCCCCATCTTACAACAGAGCTTCTTTTTTTTGTCAAAAAAATGTAGTTATATTCTTAATATGTTAATCATAATTGTCAATAATTTTTAGCACCCCCAAATGTTCCAGGGGTGGTGGAATGTGCAAGTGGTCCACATCCTGACCCAATCCACATCCTGACCGGTGATAGTATAAAGGGCTCAGTCTCTCAGTACAATAACAAGTCAAGTTCAGTGCTCAAGTCTACATCCAAGTCTAAGTCAAGTCCCAAGTTTAGGGCACCAAGTCGAAGCTTTGTCACAGGGCATAGCCGCGCATACGTCACAAGTCACACGTCACAAGTTCAACGTCATATGTCACACGAAGCAGGGCAATTATCACAAGAAGTCACCTGCATTATATCCTAGTTCTTCAGGTTGTACGACTTGTTCTCAGTACCAGTCAACCCACAGCTGTAGTCTCTTTGCCCATGAACGACTGCATTATAGACCATCCAGGTAGAAGGACTGTTGCATGCAGGCTAATAGGTATTATTCCTGTTAGTGCATCTTTAACGGGTGCAACAATATAAGTTGAAGCCAAGTCCCCTGGATCCGACCACACTTGGCCTTCGGCCGAGTATCTTGGTACCACCTGTCAGTATACATCTTAACACAGCAACAGCATATGGAACAACAGAATCAGCTCCTACACACACAACTCACACATGTCCAAATGAACCTCATCAATGCCGCTACTGTGGCTGCTGCTGCAGTCACCCAGAACATTGTTATACAGACACCAGCAAGTTTGACGAGAATGGCAAAGGCTGCCAACCTGGAGAAGTTCAATGGTGATTGCTTGAAAACTGAAGAGTTCCTCTGTGCAGTAAAACTCACCATCACTATACAGCCAAACACTTTTCCCACTGAAAAAGTGAAAATCCTCTTCGCTATCTCATTCATGGTGGGTGGATCAGTGGAGATCTGGGCCAACAACAAGATGCAAGGGGTCATTGATGGTAAGTCTACCATCAAGACCCTCTCAGATTTTGTGCAAAGGATCAAGGCAGCCTTCGGCGATCCTGATTGTACAAGGATGGTGTGTACGAAACTCCATGACCTCCAGATGACAATGGGGATGTCAGCCAACAAGTATATGGCCCAATTCAAAATTTTATCTGGATGTACCGGCTTCAATGATGAGGCCCTTGAGGACACTTACATTTGTGGACTTCCAATCACGATCCTTGACAAGATCCACATGCAGCCAACCCTCCCCAAGGACCTCAAAGCCTGGAAGGAGACCACACAACAGATTGATAGAAATCACTGTCATTTTGTAGAGATAAAATGTGTGCAAGCAGCTCACATCCCTGCTCACCCCCTCCCAGCACAACCTACTGCACCTCCCGCTCCCACTCTTGCTGCACTCCCCACTCCTACTGCCCCTACGCTCTCTGCACTGAGCCTGAAGCCTACCACAGGCCCTGCACCCATGGACATTGACTTGAACTGCCATTGACCTGAAACTCAATCCTGCTATAATTGTGGCAGACAGGGTCATATATCCCCCCAGTGCCCAGAACCGCATAAAGAATGAGTCTGTGCAGGGAATACCAAAGACATGTTGACAGAGATGATTGGTGAGACCTTTGCAGCTGCATTAAAGGCACCAGGTACAACAGATAAGGAGGAGGGGCAGAATTTTTAGGTGTGTCAACGGTGAAAGACATGCCCCATTTGACAACCCAATCCTCAGCTTCAAGAACATGTATGGTAAACACTGCAACTAATGTACCATCCTCTTGTTTGGACAATGTAGCTGAGACTGATTCTGCCATGTCCCCTACCTGTCTCCCCCTTAACTCACCTATTGAGAATCATCCCCATGTTTATGTGCACTCCATTGATATTCACTGATGCACAAAAATTCCCCTCAAGGTCCGCTCCATTGACACTGGAAGTCCATTAGCTGTGGACTCACTCCTGGATAGTGGTGCTACAGGTCAATTCATTGATGCAGACTTTGTGAGAACTGAAAGACTTCAAACACGCCTCTTACCTCATGCCATACCAGTATACAATACTGATGGAACCCCCAATGAGGCAGGTTGCATTAGAGAAGAAATAGACCTTCTTTGCACCTTTGGAGAGCACATTGAACGTATGACCTTTGCTGTCACTAATCTAGGATGTCTTGCTGTGATCCTAGGACATACTTGGTTGGTCAAACATAACCCAGAGATAAATTGGCGCACTGGTCAGGTGAAGATGACTTGATGTCCTGAATCATGCAACAGACTGCCAGATGATAAAAAAGGAGATGATGACTATGTTCAACTGAATGCTTCCAAAGAAGAGACATATGAGCCGAGAAGTGCAATACACCCCTTGAACCAGATGATAAACTCTTTGTTACCTTTATGGAAGACCATTCTGAAGCAATCAAGGCTACATTGACAATATCACAGCAGTTAGCTGAACAGGCTGCAGAGTTTGCACCTGTCAAATGCTTCGAAGACTTAGTTCCTAAACCTTATCAAGAGTTTAAATATGTCTTTTCAAAGAAATCCTTTGACTAACTTCCACAGCATAAACTTTGGGATCATGCCATTGAGCTTACTTCAGATGCCCAGCCATTCAGCACCAAGGTTTATCCAATGTCACTAAATGAACAGAAGGAGCTTGATGCTTTCCTCAAGGAAAACCTTAAAAGTCAATGGATACGCCCATCTAAGTCTCCCATGGCATCACCTGTTTTCTTTGTGAAGAAAAAGGACAGCAGCCTATGTTTTGTTCAAGATTATCGTAAACTCAATGATATCACCATCAAAAATGCCTACCCACAACCCCTCATCCCTGATATTATGAACAAAATATCAGCCAGTAAAGCCAAGTACTTTACTAAATTAGATGTACAGTGGCTTAAAAAACTGTTTTGATGTTTCCTGATTTCAATATAATGGCATTATAACCTGGGAAATAAAATAGTTAAGATCACGTAAATATTACTGATGATAATACTCTATCTTGGCTTGAATTTATGCCCTAAATCAGATTCGTAAATTCATATTTCCAGGAGATACATAATTTTTAATTAAGTCATATCATTGAAACAGTTTTTTGGCTGACATTTGATATCTAAATATCTACATTGGCTGGCTTCCATACAATGACTAGTTTACTATAAGTGGTAAAATATGATGCCTCTATATCATGTAACCATTGAACAATAGCAAACAAACCATAACAACTTGTTGAACAACTCCATATCACTATGGAATCATTGACACCTGCACTGCAACACCATATCCTTTCTCTCCTTGATTCTAGTCTCTCTGGTCACCAAATCTCATCTCAGACTGGTGTTTCCAATGCAACCATCTCCAGACTTCACTCCAAACATTGTCTTAGTCTTCAAAAGTCCTCAGGAGGTTGCCCAACAAAGCTTTCAGAGACCAACATTTGTCATGCTATTTGCCTTATTGGCTCAGGGAGAGCTGAAAATGCAGTCTAGGTCACCAATAAGTTGTCAACAAGCCTATCTCTACACAAACAATTTGAAATGGCCTGAAGAAAGCTGGGATGAAGGCTGTGGTGAAGAAGAAAAGGCCAAGACTCACACCCCATCATAGGAAGGAGAGGTTAGATTTTGCTATAAGGCACCAGCACTGGACTTTGGAGGACTGGAAGAAGGTTGTCTGGTCAGATGAAACCAAAATCAATTGCTTGAGTTCAGATGGCAGGACATGGGTGTGGAAAAAGGCAGGAGAAGGTTTGAGTGATAGACTGGTGGAAGGAACCCTGAAGTTTGGAGGAGGATCTTTGATGATTTGGGGCTGTATGCTGTGGGAGGGGGTTGGAGATGCTTGCAAGATTGATGGGAGGATGGATGGAGACCTTTACATCAAGATTCTGGAGGATTACCTGCAAAGCAGCCTTGCATTTTATGACAAGACCCCTCAGGGCATCATCTTCCAGCAGGATAATGATCCCAAACACACTTGCAAGAAGGCCCAAAATTGGTTCCAAGACCATGATATGGAAGTCCTATTATGGCCTGCACAATCCTGCACAATCTCCAGACTTAAATCCAATTGAACACCTATGGAATCATCTGAAGAGGAAGTTGGCAGAGTATGAGGTCCCCCCCCCGGGGAATTTTGGAACTTTGGGAGAGAGTACAAGAGGAATGGGGTAAAATAAAGCTGGAGGTGTGTCAAGGATTAAGGACTGATAGAGAGCATGCTTAGATGAGTTGAAGCCATAATTAAAGCCAAAGGTGGCTATACTAAGTACTAAATACTATTTATAATTGTCAGCCAAAAAACTGTTTCAATGATATAACTGAATTAAAAAATTATGTATCTCCTGGAAATATGAATAAATAAATATGGTTTATGCACAATTTCAAGTCAAGACAGAGTAATATTTTCAGTAATATTTACAAGAATTTAAATATTTTATTTCCCAGGTTATAATGCTATTATATTGAAATCAGGAAACATTGAAACAGTTTTTTGAGCCACTGTACGTTGGGGGTACAATAATGTACACATTACAGAAGGTGATGAATGGAAGGCAGCCTTTCAAACAAATAGGGGGTTATATGAACTCCTAGTTTTTTTTTGGCCTCACTAATAGTCCAGCTACCCTCCAGACAATGATGAATGATATCTTCAAACCATTGATTGACCAGGAGGTAGTGATAGTCTACATGGATGATATTCTCATGTTTATGGAGACACTTGAACAACACTGCGACATTGTATGGCAGGTACTGGAAACCCTTCGCACCCACAATCTGTACCTAAAACAAGAAAAATGTCTGTTTGAGAAACTAGAAATAGAGTACTTGGGTCTCATCCTCTCTTAAGGACAAGTAGCAATGGACCCAGTAAAATTTGCAGGTGTATGTGACTGGCCCTCCCCTTGCAATGTCATGGAAGTTTGGTCCTTCCTTGGTTTTATCAACTTGTACATGACTTTGCTCACATTGCAAAACCTCTGAATCAGTTGACCAAACAAGATGTCCCATGGTCTTGGGAGCAACAAGGCCCTGAGCAAAAGGCATTTGAAGAACTCAAAAGGCTTATCACATCCACCCCCATCCTGTCAGGGGATGACTTCTAGGTGGTTTTCCTTTCTTATGTTCCTTCTAATCCTCCATAGTTTCCCTCCCATATCCCTTTCCCTTGCCTTTTCCACTCAGTTCCCATTTCCTAATTGTTGCCACTGTCACTGTCACACCAGCTATATAGTTAGTTGCTGAGGTAAGGAGATCCACCCTTTTCTCTTTGGATCTCCTCCTCAGGTGTGCCAGTTTGTATGTCTACTGCTGTTGATACTTATATATACTTTGGATCTCCTCCTCAGGTCTCCCTGAGCCGGTCTGTAGGTAGTTGGTTGGTCTGGGGCCTTCCATCAGGCCTAGGGAGCCAGTAGGTGGGCAGTATCCCCACTACTTCAGCTCCCAGCAGGCCTATTCCAGGGATGCTCTGGAGTTGCCCTTACACATCCTAGTACTTCCAGACCAAACAAAGCATTTCTGCCTTGAGACTGATGCATCAGCTTATGCCACAGGAGCAGTTCTATCCCAGCTGTGTGATGATGGTGAATGGCATCCAATTAGCTACATATCAAAAAGCCTCTCTGATGCTGAACCAAACTATGTTATTCATGACAAGGAACTCCTGTCTGTTATTCAAGGTTTGGAAGAATGGCGCCACATCCTTGAAGGAGCCAACCACAAGGTAGAGATTTTGAATGAACATACTTCCGAACCGCACAAAACCTTAACAGATGGCAAGCTTGCTGGTCATTATACTTATCTCATTTCCACTTTGAATTGATCCATTGTCCAGGCTGCTACTCAACCAAACCAGATGCTCTATCTTGATGGGTGGATCATAAACAAGGGAGGATGATAATAAAAACCAAGTCATGCTAGGCCCAGAACTGTTCTGCATGAATGCTATAACCTGTTAGATCCCTGAGATCTAACACTGATGCTCTGAACCTTCGGACCTCCAAACTCCGAAGTAACTATGATGTTCCGTTTTAGTTCTTGTTGTTTGCCTCTTAAAAAAAAAAGTATAATTCTCATTCACAACCCAAAGTAGAATACTTGTACCTCACTTGATCCGAGCCTCCAACCCTATTCCAAACTCTGCTTGTTATACATCTCTTATATCCTTCTTGTTATACGTTCTTAGGATACAATTAGTTTACGAGGTATTAATAGTCCTCCAATCTTGTATCCAGTTCTTTAGTTCGAATATCGACTTATTTCCTCGTTACCACCTCCAGTCTTCTCACATCACTATCCCCGTAGTTAGATACTATTAGTGATAACTCCAAGTCCAAACCTCTGAACGACCTCCGATATCCTGATCTCCGAAATTAGGGACCAAACAATAGTAGGTGGCGCAACCCATAAGTTGAAGCCAAGTCCCTACCCACCCGTATTGCTTTGAAGTCCGACCTCCAAGTCTCCGACCTCTGAAGTTCCAGGTAATGTCTGTGAACTTAACATAACCAAGGAAACATCTCTAATTCTAGGGGATGAAGGGGACATCCTTGATAGAATAAGAAAGTGTAAAGACACAGATGAACAAGTTCTCAAGGCTATTGAGGTACGTGGTACCCCTAGAGACACACATCATGGAGACTACTCAGAAAAGGATGGACTTATCCTTTATCAGGGTAAGGTCTACATTCCCCAAGACCCAAAACTGCGACATGATCTAGTTAGGGCACATTATGACACCCCTGTTGCAGGTCACCCTGGGCGCTGGAAGACTACAGAGGAAATTTCATGCAATTATTGGTGGCCTGGGATGGGGCACTACATTGCCAAGTATGTAAAAACATGTGACCTCTGTAATTGAATGAAAACCTTTCCTACCTCCCCCATAGGTAAACTTATGCCAAATTGTATTCCAGATTGAAGATGGCAGATTATATCTGTAGATCTGATCTTGGAACCACCCATTAGCCAAGGTGTAAGGGAACCGGTTGTTCAACCAACTGGACTTAGCTGCACAACCAGCTTAACTCTTAGCTACCTTCTATTTTTACTTTTTAGCTACCAATGTAGCTCAATCTTGACTCTTTAACTGGCCACTAGGAATTTCACAACATTCCTCAAAGTCCCCTTAATTTTCCCTTAATTTTTCCTTAATTTCTTCGGCAAGAAATGACTGGAAACCATCATTTCTTGCTTCTTTTGAGCTGTGGACCCCTTAAAGCCCACAACTCTGTCTCTGACTTTCAATTTCGAACTCCGCCGGACTTCTCCACGGTCGCCGCATTTCCGGACTTGTGACCAATCAAGCACCCACAAGTCCTAAAACTAGGCTCTCCCAGCTTTTCCAGCTGAGCATCAAATAATTACCATAAGCAGTAACAACTGCTGTGCAGCCTGTTTGGCTCAACCAAATAATGCACAACTTGGTCAATCATGGCAACAGGGCTGTGCCAAGCTGTGCATGGCTGTACAAGGCACTAGCTTAAGTAATAATTGATGGAGAGTCTTGATTGGCTTAGAAGTCCTTAGAATATGGCAGTGTGTCCCAGAAAGGGTTAGAACTCCCTGGAAACTGCCAGAGTCTTCCAACAGCTTCTACCAGCTTCCATATCCTTCTACCCCTGTTCCATTAATAGATAGAAGATTTTCTCAGCTTACTAAGCTCCTGTAAATAGTCCATATAAGGAGGCCTTTCTGCCTGCCTTGAACAAGAATAAGAACCATCTTCTATCCTACACACTTGTGTGCCTTGACTAAGCTGCCAACCCAGCTAGGGTTTATATACTTACCAATCTGACTAAGCTGCCAACCCAGGGTTTATACACTTACCAATTGGATTAAGCTGCAACCCAGCCAGAGTCTATATGCTTACTCATTGTATTAAGCTGCAACCCAGCCAGGGTCTATACACTTAATCAACCCAGCTATCTTCCACCTCCTTCTTGTGTGACTTGTTTAGTGCATTAATTCTCAGTTAAGTAGTTGCTTTACTGCTTAGCCACCTAGACTAATCCTCTAGGTGAAATTCTGCAGAGTGAGATTGTCAATCGATTTTCTTGTCAATCAGCACTCCAATACCCGAAATGAGCTGTTCAGTTGATTTTCCTGTTCAGTGACTTTCACAAGTCAAGTTGAGTTGCTTGCAAAAGCCACCTCCAGTCGTTCGTTTATTGCAGTGCTGTTTTGGAACCCTTCAAGACTTTGGTGTTATTGCTAACGCCTCAATCTATCAGAACATGTCA
>QFFB01000588.1:0-18681 GCA_003316465.1 Ramaria cf. rubripermanens
ATTCCCTTTGAGATACTTGTCCACTTTATCCTTTGTCTCGTCGAGACGTGCCACTGTGCTGAGATGTGTCATTCCAGGAAACCCTGGCCATTGAGATAGTCACTGGACAGGTCCACCTGTCCGGCGGACACGTAACCCTATGCGGCCACCATAGTGCCACTACAATGATACTACAACTCCCCCAAGGACCCATACCTACCACAACACCACCACAATACTACAAACACAAATGCACCCACAACACATCAACAACAATACTTAAGTTGGTCCTTGTTATGCGTCACAATTCTGTTGGAGAGACAAGCATGTGACTGCCTGTGCATGATGTCACCAAACATTTATTCTCCCTTTAGGTATAGGCATCTCAGCTATGAGATATTCCCATTGTTTTCCTCTTCATTCAAGACAATAGCTATAGAAACTATAAGTAATGTTAGTTAGTATGGCTTTTGTAAGGGCAACCTAAGCAGATGCTCTAGACTCAAACAGTGCACTGGCGAAGGGGGAATCCTAAGTCATACATAGTAAAGTACCTATTAGGACAGGTTATACTACAAGGTGTTGTAAGTAAACTGTCTGCAAAAGAGTTGTTATGGCTTACCTCAGTGAATGGCAATTTCACTAAGGTGCATTGATGTTCTAGTGAGCTTGTGTAATGTCTACTGGCCCATGTGTTCTTGGCTTACTATCATCACACAGCTCTAACACTCCCCCTCAAGCTGAATGTACCCTGACTGACATACAAAGGTGGTTTAGCTACGGGGCTGGTAAGGCCTTTGTAAGTATGTCGGCAGGCATGTTGGTGGTAGGGCAATAGTGTATTGATATGTGGCATCATCTGGATATGTCTCAGATAAAATGAAAGAGGACATCGATATGTTTGGTACATGCTTGAAACTGATTGTTCTTGTAGATGGATATTGCTGACTGGTTGTTGCAGTACAAAATGACTGGTTGCACAAGTGGGTGGGTGATCTCAGCAATGAACATTCAGATCCATAATGCTTCCTTCATTGCATGTGTAATGGCTATGTACTTAGCCTCTGTGGTAGATAACACAATGACAGGCTGCTTCTTCAAACTCCAGGAGACAGCCCCACCATCTATCATAAATACATACCCAGAGATTGTGTGGCAGTGATGTTGCGAAGCCCCATCCACATCTGCAAAACCTTCGAGTCCTATATGTGCCCTTCTACTAGGATCCACCCAGGTCCATGGGTCCTTTATCCCTAGGACTAGCTTGTGGTCAATAGTGGCCTTCAAGTAGTGGAATACATGGTTGACTTCCTCCCAGTGTGGATGGCCTGGGTTCTGCATAAATTGTGACAGGAACTCCACAGCAAACATAATGTTAGGTCTCATCCCCAGGGCTGCATACATGAGCAATCCAGTAGCCTTGTGATATGGCACTCCATTTATAGTGTTGTAATGGCGTGGAGTTGATGGGCACTGAGCTAAACTAAGCTTGTGCTGTGGGTTGAGCGGCATGGACAGGCCATTGGCATCCTGTAAGTTGAATCAAACTAATATTTTGGTGATGTATGCTCGCTGAGAAAATGCAATCATCTGGGCTTTCCTGTCCCTCTCCACTTTGATGCCAAGCATCCAATGGAGATTGCCAAGGTCTTTTATCTTGACCTCAGCACTGAGGTCATGTTTGAAGCCACAGATGTCATCCTTCATGTTGCCAGCGATGGTTATGTCATCCACATCTGCTGCAACAATTAGGGTGTCATCACCTGTGAATTTGGTAAAGACTGCATGTTCAATGTAGCATCATTTGAAGCTGATCTTGTACATGATCATACATAGGTGATCATACTACTTGCATCTGGACTGCCTTAGGCCATATATGGCCCTCTTAAGGCAACATACAAGGTGCTCTTACCAGGGACTTTGTATCCTTTAGGCTGGTGCATATAAATGGCCTCTTTTAGGTGAGCATTGAGGTAGGCTCCCTCCATGTCCGTTTGTTCTAATTCCTAATTATTTCTGGCTGCCAGTGCTGCAATAATGTGGATTGCAGAGAGCTTTGCTGTTGAAGAGAAGGTCTCATTATAGTCAATCCCCTCCTCCTGTGTGAACCCTTGTGTACAAGTCTACTCTTGCAGCTCACCAGGTTACCCAGTGCATCATGCTTGTAATGAAGTACAATGTGGCTCCTAACAATGTTTGCACTGGTAGGTGGTTCAACAAGTTCCCACATACCAATCTCATTATGTTACTGTAACTCCTTTCAGATCGATGAGTCCCCTTCTGGCCAGTCTTCCAGTTTCTGGGCCTCACCTACACTTTTGGGGTCTTCCCTTGTGCTGCTGGATGCCAGAAGTGTATATATTGACTCCCTCTCAACTATGTCACTCTCACCATCGGATCCATCAGGATTGTAGTGGAATGCAAGTGCGGCTGTGCCACCTGAAGGTATGTTGTCATTGGGTACTGGCATACCCCATGGATACACAGGTGCATTCATATGGCCTGAAGCTGTTCCATGGCCCTGAGTGATGTCGTGGACATATGCAGATGGCTTCCTCAGTCTGTATCCATGACCTTGCTCATGGGGTTCATCAGCAGGATGTGGTGGTTTGAATCCTTCAAGTGGATCGGCCCATGATGGCTTGGCATCTTGGATAGCATTCAGGTGTGCATTTTGACTTGCAGGAGTCAGGTTCGAGTTCTATGGTAAGTTTTCACATTCTCTTTGGTTATTGTATGGGTTCTGACCATTCTCTTCTGCATCTTTGGCTATTGTAACATCTGGTACAATAGTAATGCAATTGTTGAATGTCACATTGTGTTCATTAGTCACCCATTGCTTCCCTGGCCAGTTTATATAGTGAGCTTGACTTTCCCTGCTATATCCTACCCACCACCCCTCATCTGCCTTCACATCTAGCTTCCTGTAGTCCTCCTTCAGCACCCATACCTTGGCACCCCATTCCGGTAAGTTCACCAAGTCTGGTTTCTTTTTGAAAAGCATTTCATACGGGGTTTCCCATCCAGCTGGTAAGTAGAGGTGCGGTTCTTGAGCCAGTTGGACAGATTACAGCCATATGAACTTAGGTAGGTCAGCTGCATAGTGCATTGCATGTGTGTGTTCAATTAACGTGCGGTTCAGGCATTTCGCTATGCCATTCTGCTCTGGGGTGTCATGTATGGTAAGGCTCCACACTGTACCTTTCAACTTTAAGTGCTGATCGAAGTCTTCTGATAGGTATTCTCCCCCTTGATCACTCTGAAGTCATTTGACCTTTGCACTGTGTTGTATCTCTGCCCAAGCTTTGTAATGCTTGTAGCAGGTAAGTGCTTCACTCTTCTTTTTCATGGTCTTAATGTATGACCAGCATGTGAAGTTGTTGGTTAAACTGATGAAATACACCTTCCCATCATAACTTTGTGGCATGGTAGGTTCCCAGACATTGGTGTGAATCTTTTCACTGAGCTTTGTTGCATGTCACCCTATCCTTTCCTTCAGAATTGGCTTCCAGGTCATTTTGCCTTGTGTGCAGGAGGTGCAGAATGCAGGTATGCTCTGCTTATCCACCTCAATACCTGTGATAATTCCTTTGACTAGTAGATTTTTGATTATGCATGGGGGTATATGCCCCATCCAATGATGTAGTTCATCAATGGGTAAGATCCTTTGTACTGTGTGAACACTTTCATTGCACAGTTCATGCTCTACCTTGTAGAGCCCATCTGTAAGTGAAATTTTGCCTATGGTTGCACCCTTCAGATCACAAATTGTACAGTGTTGATCCTGTAGTAGCACAATGAATCCTGCTTTGTCACATCGTGGAAGTGATATTAGCATGAAAGCTAGGTCTGGGCAGTAAAGTACATCCTTCAGCATGACATGGTTGCTTGTCATTCTGTTTGGGATCATTACATGCATGCTTCCTATGACTGTGGCTGTCAGGGGATGCCCCATATCCCACCTCCAAAGTTCCAGAGCTACAACTCTGAAGCTCCACACTCCCACACCTCTGAAGTTCTGGAGTTCCAAACTCCACCCCACTTCTGCTTTCGGAGCAGCTCTGGAGGTGAAACAACTCATGTACAACATCCAGGGTCGAGTGGAGATCCGCGGCATGCAGGGTTGGTATGTACCGAGTGACAACCCTGACTGTAGTTGGGCATAGTATAACATGGGCTCACTGGCAGTATGGGACCTTAGACTTTTCTCTTTGGTTTTCCCCTCTGTCAGGTGAGATCCCCTTCCATTGTATGTCTACTTGATTTATGTATACTTTGGTTTTCCCCTCTGTCAGCCTGTGTGATAGTGTAATTTCCACAGTGTGCGAGGATTGCCCTTATAGTAGCCCTGAATACTGACTTTTCAGCAGCCATGATTTTCTGTGGTGTGGTCTTTTTGAAGGTGATGAAGCATTGGTGGTTGGGTGACATGTGTGTCAAAGCTCCAGAATCATAAATGTCAACTCCTCTGTGCCTGCTTGTTCCTTGTGACAGTGTTTGGGCAGTAAGTGTGGTTGTGAATGCCCACTCACTATCTTCCATTGCAGTGTTGGCTGTTTCACCACCTTTCTTATTTTCACCATCTTTCTTCTTCCCGTTTGAGCCACAGTCGGCCTTGATGTGCCCCTTTTTACTGCATTTCCAGCATTCAATCTCAGACTCCCCAGTACTAGAACTGCCAGTGTGCTTCCCTTTTCCATGTCCTCTTGAGACTGTGAGTGTGCTCTCTGAGGCCTGTGCCTGGTGCTCCTCTATCTTGAGGCGTTCAAACTCCTCAAGTAAGTTTTGTGTGACATCCTGAGGTGTAAGTTTGACTTTCGCAAGTGCTGCAGATAGGGAGGTTGTGTTGACTAGGGGTCTGTATCCTTTTGGCAGTGATCCTAGGATTATGGTGATGAGATCATCATCTTTGAGGCCTGTGTCCATCCCAGTGAGCTGCTCCTGCATTTTCATGAGAGCCTCAATATGGGTATGTACATTGGATTCCTCTTCACATCTCATCTCATACATCCTTCTGCATATGTTGACTTTGACTGTAAGTGCTTGGTTCTTGTTTTTGCACATACCACATCCCAGACCACTTTTGCTGTCTCTAGGCTTTGCACCTCTATCAGCAGGGAGTCGGAGATGGTGGTGAAGACCTGGGCTTTTATCAAAGCCTCATGCTGGTAATAGTCATCCCAGCATTTCTCTGCTTTTTCAAGTGACTCTTCCTCACCTTCATCCAGGACATGATCTGCAGGATATGTAGGGATCAGGGTTGGCACTTGAGCTGTGCCATCAAGGTGTTGTGTCACACCTTTGTTTGCAGATAGCATGGCTATCATCTGCATCTTCTATGTTACCCAGTTTGACCCATTCCAGGCGAGTTTGGGAATTGTGAAAGACTTCATGCCACTGGTAGGTACTGTATTATCAGTGGGGCCTATAACCTATTATGACTTAGCACAGCTATTAGGACAGGTTATACTCAGTGAATGGTAATTTCACTGAGCGTATATAGTAAAGTACCTATTAGGACAGGTTATACTCAGTGAATGGCAATTTCACTGAGTGTATATAGTAAAGTACCTATTAGGACAGATTATACTACAAGGTGTTGTAAGTAAACTGTCTGCAAAAGAGTTGTTATGGCTTACCTCAGTGAATGGCAATTTCACTGAGATGCGTCGATGTTCTAGTGAGCTTATGTAATGTCTACTGGTCCATGTGTTCTTGGCTTACTATTGCCACACAGCTCTAACAGCTGCCAGTTGTAGTATTCTTTGGGTTGCATAGCATCTATTTGATAATGCTAGCTGTTGTTCTCTATATCTGGACCTCTACTCAATTCAGCTTTGCTTTGCAGCTTGAATTATATTCTCCATTTGTAAAAACATTGAAACTATATATCTCAAGAAAAATAAGTCTAAAAATAATATGAGGTGTGTAGTTATTATAAATATATGTTATTTTACATGTATTTCACCTTTATATTCAAATTTGGCCCAGTGGAAGGCTAAAAGACTGGGAGAGTGCCATAATATATGTAGCCCTCCCCCTCCCTAAACAAGGCATTATACATGTATATTAGTTTATTTTGTGAAAGTTACAACCCTTATTGATACTGTTTGAAGGGAATAATGGTTATTATAAGCCCATTCATCCAATAGGGACCTGGAATGGGTCTAATGAAGAAAACCCTGGAAATCCGGGAATCACGAATGAAATTGCGACGAAAGTCACGAGAAATCTATATGAAATTATTGGAAATCACGAACAATCGAATGAAAGCCGGGAATTCACAACGCAACTCCTGAACGACATCGACAGATTAATTATAACTCACCAACCCTCCACCAACTCCAAGAAACTGGCGCGCACGAACGACATCAGCTTACGAGAAACCGTATTTGAAGTGAGACGTCCGAATTGATACAGATCTAGGATGAAATCGCATGGAATAACACCGAAAAGAACGACACAGAAAAAACAAACGAAACGAATGATAGGACGCATTAAGATTCATAGCTCGAAACGAGAATGATCGCCAAAGAACGAAGTTGGGGATGACCGCATTGCATAACAGTTTAAAACGCCGGAACATACAGCCATAACCTTCGTCATTACATGCCAAGATACTCACTCCCTTTCATAACGTATTGCGAAGCATAGTCGACATATTTGTTCCACCGGCCTCCACCACTCACAGCAGCGATTGCTCCAATGATGCTCAGTGCAAATATGGTACCTGGCCTCAACAGCACCTTACGGGACCCAGACTTGTTATACTAAATCGGTGGCGAAATAAGTTGTGGAAAAACATAAACTAGGCTATCGCGGTACCTTATACGTCCAATCCCGTCGTATTGGGAACGTACACCGCCACCAGAAATACAGCTGTGACCACGGGTAGATGACTGAGTTCCACCCGTCCGCGGTCACATACCACTGTCACACCGCCACTCCATGTCAATAGAGTCAAAGCGGCAAGGAAGGAAAAAGCTACGCACATTCCTGCATGGCCCGTTCCACACCTTGTCGGCCGAAGCTGCCTGCAGCCGGTCCACGTAGGCGTCCTCGGCGGCAGCGGTGACCTCGACTTCGTTGGCGTCGCCGGAAAGTATGGGTGCGGCAATATTGAGGGTGTAGTTGACCATGCTAGTGTTACGCTCAGTGCACGGTCGTGCATCAGCATGATTGAGCCCTTACTTCTCGATTGCCAAAATCACCGAAGAATGGCCGGTTGTAGAATTAGGTCCGTAGATCATCATGAAGTTCGGATCTAGTGAGGGTCAGCGGATCAGAGAAAAGGACGGATGGAGACGGATGAGATATATTACAGCCATGTACAGCCGTGTTGTTGTATGCTCCAGGACCTCCCCTCTTTTTCCAATGATCATTCAGCCATTCACCGCCACGCCCCCGGATTTGCAGAGGCCCCAAACCATTATTCGTCTGGAACCCCGTTGCCATGATAATCACATCTGCGGGATATGTCCCAGTGGCCGTACGTATCCCTGTGGGAAGAATTTCGACGATAGGATCTTTAGTCAGATGTAGATTTGGAGCATGGAGCGACTTGAGGTATGCTGAATCCGAGTCGATAATTTGGCGCTGGAGTCAAAGGGTCACTCACTAGTGATATAGACGATACCGGTAGCTTAGCATACCTTGCATGCAATCTCCCAATCAGGAATCAGGATATCATGATACTTCTTCGGCGCCACTCGAAATATAAACTCTTTCGACTCCTTCTCAGCAGCACGGCGCAGGCGCGCCGCGGTCTCGTTCCCGAGGAACATCCGCCAACCATCCTTCTCCATGAATACGAATATCTGTAACCGCACCAAACGCGCAAGGAACGGGATGCGCCGGAATGCCCATTGCTTCAGCGGACTGTAGGAAGGGTTCTCGCGTTCTAAGAGCCAGTGCGGCGTGCGGATGAATTGGGTGAGTGTCTTGGTTAGCGGCGTGATCCGAGGTACCATCTGGCTCGCGGAACCTGAGATTGCAAGCAGTAGAACGTGAGGGTAGACGTTAAGCTGTTAATGGCGACACCCACAGCCATTTCCGACTACAACAACAGACTTGTTGCGTAGCTCAACGTCATCCCTCCAGCGTCCAGTATGAAATATAGGCCCTTTAAATGTCTCTTTCCCTGGTATATTGGGTTCTTTGGGAGTGACTAACACGCCAACAGCAGAGAAGAGCAGTCGACACTCATGAATATATTGTCTTCCGCTTTTTAGGTCTCGAAGATTAACCGTCCAGACTTGGCGGCCGCAGTCCCACTCCGCTGACTCACATTCAGTTAGAAAGGTTATGCGGGGGCGTAGATTGTATTTCTCGACGACACCGTCCAGATAGCGCCGAATCTCATCATGAGGGGGTAACAGCCGTGACCAGTTTGCATTCGGCTCAAAGGAGTAGGAATAGAAGATTGCAGGGACGTCGCTGAAATGATGACATAGTTAGTTTGTCTTCAACGCAGGAAGACCAGTGCCTACCATGCACAACCTAATCTACGATTATTAATACGTACAAGGGCTCGTGTATGGGCTTACCGGGATAACGATTCACGTACCATGTCCCAGAATGAGACGCGTTCCTTTCGTAGAAATGAACGTCCGTGAATCCGAACTTCCGTTGCAGCTGTACACCCAAACAGACACCTGATAACCCCGCACCGATACACAGAACCTCGCTATACTTCGTAGACATCGTTTTAGCTGACACCCGTCTTGCCTAGGAAGCGCAGCAGCGAGGTGAAAAGGCAAGACAACCTTATCACCTAGGACTGGCCTTTTTTTATATATAAGACCGTGGGTCGCGGACCGTCACACACCGATACTCAGTTCGCGGGTGTCAATTTTGCAAAAACTTCTTCGGACAGTACCGTCCGGTTCGCTACAGGTTCTGCCGGAGAGACAGTTCGACGACTTAGTCCTTGCTTCACGCGTCGGCTGTGGAATTGCCATGCTGCCAAAAGTGAAATTCTCCCGCAGTGGCATATGACCTTATGTAGCAGAAGCGACTTACCTGCAGCCGACAGCCCGGCTGCTACGAACCGCCCTGCCAGTGGACCTTTCACTGCACTCGCCTAAGGTTCATTTGACGAGTTTAGACTAGCGGTATTACGTATGTGGTCACGGGATATGGGCATGGAGTAACGAGAGGAACCTCCGCAGCCAGTCGGATGCTTCCTTTTTCGTGACCCTGGGAAAAGGGGATTATTCCAAATTCAGGAATATGATCTGAGAAGTGAATGGAGATTTAAAATAGCTAAATAATTCTGCAAAAGTGGAATATGGCTTGGAAATATGAAAAATTCAAACAATATTCAAGTTTACACAGTCTTGTGGTATTTGTGGTTTGTTTATATGATTGGAGAATATAATTCAAGCTTCAAGTGAAGCTGAATTGAGCAGAGGTCTGTTATGAGAGAGAATTTCAAGTAAACTGCAATATATGCTAGTTATCTTGACTACTACTTTAACTAAGAACTTCAGACAACTTGTGTGGGGTGAGTATTGTTACTACTGAAATAATTGTACATGATTCAAACTATTTAACTACTTCTGACTGACACAATGAATATTTCTCGGATCACTTATGTAATGTGATGGCAGGGATGGAGGCGTAGTAAGTAACGAACAAAAGACTAATTATATGGGGTGGAAGGTGTGACATAGGGGTAGTGAATGTAAAGCATAAACTGACACTGACATTGAAGAAACACATTTGCTACTTATCCCACATGCAGCGATGGTGATATAGGGATGTCTTGAGATGACACACATCTAAAATTAGATATGAGGCATCTATATGACATTTGTATGTGCAGGGTAGATTGATCGGTATCGGACCGGGATAGTGATGTCGCTTTGACATACATATACACTGATGTTGATGATTAGGTTTACGTTTGTGATGGATATGGTGCCATGGGCTTGGTCCTGTATATGTTCAGTCTCAGTGATGGGTGTCAAGTGGGATAGGGATAGGGGTTAATATAGATCATAGCAAGGCCATCTGTAGATAATATCCCGGTGAAAGAACACTGGGATCCATCAGCGTTCATCGTTAATAGATGATTTATCTATATCTTTTATTTATATTCATAACACACAGAAGTTGTATAATGTAACCCAAGGATGTTCCAAACATTTTCCCTTGAATATTGTGTGAATTTTTCATACTTCCAAGCCATATTTCACTCTTTTGCAGAATTAATTAGCTATTTTAAATCTCCATCCACTTTTAAAGTCATATTCCTGAATTTGAAATAATCCCCTTTTCCCAGTGTGAGCATTGAAGTACAGCACCAATGTACTAATTCAATAGCAATTGAGTTGACTTCCCTCAGAATTTGAAATAAGAACCTTTTCCCAGCCACTCTTCTGTCTAAGTAGCACTTAGCCCAAACAAAAGTTACATGACACAAACAGTTCTTGGTTGGCATTACCATCACCAACAAAAAGCAGACCAAGTAAATTCAGCTTCAGAATTATGGTGCACCTGTTGTGGACTAAAAAAATACATCCATACCATGTGATGTACATTCATCTTGATTACATGCAAGCCTATCTTTGTGTTTTTTTTGCACCTTACTTTAGGTTGTTCCTCTGTCTGTTCTGGTGGTGGCTAAGGGTCAGAACCCACCCCTTGGTCACTACTTATAACTTTCCCCCCCCTCTTTCCTCTCCCTCTCCCTCTCCCCTGACTATGACCCCTGCCCCTACTCTGAGAAGAAGGAGCCACCAGACCTTGTTTAACAGCAGTCTGTCCATCTTCATCTTCTTGGACAAGGTGGTAGATTGCATCTTCATATAACAGACATGGTCTATCCCTGCAAAGGGTTGTCCCTTGGAGCCCTGTGTTGCATGGTTGTGTCAGTAGGCGAGCTTTTTGTTAGTGGTAGGCAGAGATACCAAAAGGTTGCTAATTCCTAACTTGTATTTACCTAAGAGTTGACAATAGAACTGTATGGAAGCAGAAAGAAAGGATTGAAAAAATCTGGAATAAGTTAGCATTTATTTCACTGCCACTTGGCAATATGGTGCATAGAGCTACTGACAGCAGCAACCAACTATGAAATAGTCTAGACAATTATGGGGCCTACCTTGTTCAATGGGACAGTAGCTTGGTCCACATCTGTTGACAAAACCATGTCAGTGGTGGGTGTTAATCTGTGTGTTCCACACTTCCATTTCTGCTTTCTGCACTATTGCTTCCATTACAATTATACCTTTACTCAGCTCTCTGATCCCCCAGCCCCTCTGTCTGCAGGAGTACCCTGTTCTTTGTGGAACATCTCCATTCCCATACTAGTGAATGATAGGTACCTCTTTTTGATATCATGCTTACATCCCTTCCTCTAAGCCATGATCCCCAACTCTGTTCTTGATCCACATTGTGTACCTCTTCCACTCCAACTCAGAGTGCCTTACTCCTACCTATTTACATGTAGTATATAGGTCCCTGTATTTCCACTAGTTAGGGCAGTTCAAAAATCAACTACATTTCATGTTAACCTTGTCCATAGTGTTCTTAGTATACTTCCCTCCTTGCTTCTACACTACCACACATACCATGGAGTGGTGCTACATTACCCCATCACCCTGTTGCAAAAGTCTTGAGACCTTATGATTGTTCAAAAGGTGTAGCACATAAGCTAAAGCCAAAGTCCCTTCCAATCCATCTTCTATCTTCTGTCTTTTGCTTCTAATGATTTACATATTTGTAACAGTGGGATTGTAATAGGGTGTGTACTTCAGCTAGTTTGGACAACCACTGCGATGTTTGGATGGCTTATTAATTATTTGATATTAATTTAATCTTAGCTTAAGTTACCAGCCCAGTAATAGGCCAACTTAAAGGTAAGCTGGCTTATTTGAACACTGGCTCTCAAGAAGTAGTGTGGCTCAACCATCTACCAGCTTGGCTTTCAGCTTAGCTGGAGCTGCACTGAGCTGGTGGTAACACTAGCTGTGTCCACTCTAGTGATTCCATTTGTCACACTAATAGGGGCTCCCATGTGAATTTTACTTTATCTACAAAATTCTGTAGATGCCAGTCCCCTGGTCATACTTGTGCAACTCCTGCTTGATGCTCATTATTGAGATGAGCTAATCAGCTCAGCCCTTCAGTGCACTGAATGATGGAGAGTAACCCAGCCATTGGGAGATTGTCAGTGACAGATGTGTAACCCTAATGTATAGATAATGTATGGATGAGTATGGGTGATACACTCCACAGTTGTAAGTAGTGCAGAAATATTTACCCACATGGCCCTTAAAGCCATGTGCATAATTACATATCATGATATAACATCTGTGTCCCAGTGGGTCCTAACACACATGGACCCATTGTATAGTTAATCTGTGAGAACTACTGCACAGTTCTGACAATCTTTTACACTATACTGTCACTACCTAGCTTTGCTACAATCTGTCAAGACTGAGGCTTTGGTACAGGACCTCGGGGCAAGCTTGTACCAAGGATGGTAGGGGTAAGGGCTGGGCTTCAGCTTATGTGTTGCACCATCCACTATTGTGTATGCCCTTGATTTTGGAGCAAGGTTCAGACAAGAGGAGGGTAAGGGAACAAGAGGAAGAAGCTTATTAGAACTACTAAGGGATTCAAGGGGATATCTAAGTTGATTTCTGACTGAAGAACAAGATGAGACTTAAATACAAATAACAAGGGGTAGGGTCAGACATAACTATCTAAAGGGTCAGAATGAAGTTCAGGGAAGATACGGAATGGAGTTTGGGGAAGATGGATACAGTGACAAGGCTCAGGCTCAGGCTTGGGATACTTTGGTGATACTGATAAGGCTGGACTTGGGGTTACAGGCTCAGGACAGGGTTGATTGCCAGATATGTGTCAGGATTGCCATTTCTTCCTGTATCCTCCTGGCCAATCACGCTACCCATGGCCTCTGCCATCACCGAAATACCCCATGATGCCACTCCCATGTATATACCATTCGCACCACTATTCACTGGTCCTTGAACAGTATCTTTGCCATTATGCCATGATACTTTGCCCTCATTTCGCACCCTTCACATCTACTCTGCAGAGTGCAGGGTCACTAAGTGAGAGCAGAAGTCCAGCCTACCTGACAGGTTTCATACCTAGGCCCCATCAGCTGCATTACCTCATGAAGGTGTAGTTCAACCCTTACTCCGTGTCCTATTACATGTTGCTCTTCCACAGTATTCTAGTCCCTCTCGATCCATCCCCCCCTGCATTTGCTTTTTTACTATAAGTACTTTGATTCTGCCTATATAATTCTCTAGTTCAATTATCATATGTCTACCTCATTATTTGAGTCCTCACTAGTAGAACAAACCTTAGTACAACGACCTCCTCCCTTATCGGTAGTTGTGCCTCACAGTGAGCTTGAACCTTTGATCTTATTTGCTATACCCCTTTGGGAGCATGGCTGAGACCACTATTCACAGCACTTCACAGGAGTGTTCAGATCAGCGAAAGGAACACCTGAACTGGGGTGACCTTTCCTCAAGGACATGCGTGATTCATCACGTACTACTCTTGGGTTATTTGCTATGACTGTAGGCCCATGTCAGAATTACACTAACATTCTACTTTTCCCTAAATTCCAATCTTGACAATATGGTTACCAGAGATCTGTTATGAATATGGAATAAACAAAAAGATATAAATAAACTATTCATTAACGATGAACGCTAACGAAACCCGGTGTTCTATCACCGGGACATTATCTACAAATGAATCTATCATGATCTAAATTAAATTCCTGCTCCTATCCCGGTCAACACTTATCACTGAGACCGCATATATATTGAACTGAACGCATAATGGCATATACATCACTATCCCGGCACGCGCAACCATCACATGCCAAGTGTGCCTTTGATGACATCAGGGATCAGTGCCGATTCTGATCGATCTACCCCACATGAACATACGTCACATAGATGCCTCGCATCCAATAATAAATGCATGTCACGTCGAGACGTCCCTACATCACCATCGCTGCATGTAGGACAGTCAGGAGATATATTTCATATATGTCAGTGTCAATGTTTACTGTACTGTACATTTACTATTCCTAGTATTGCGCTCCACATTCCATGTAGTTAAGCTTTTGTTTGTTACTACCTGTACCTCCCCATCTGTCATCACGTTACGTAAACCACCCGAGAAATATTACTTACACTTGTTAGAATTGGTTAAATAGTTCGAAGTACGTGTAGTAAAATCAGTAGCAATAACACTCACCTCCTCTAAATTGTTCGAAGTTCTTAGACACAGAAATTGCTAAGATAATCCGCATATATTGGAATTCTTTCAGAATCATCTCTTTTATCAGACCTCTGCTCGATTCAGCTTCACTTGAAGCTTGAATTATATTCTCCCATCGTATAAAATAAACCCCAAATCACTAGAAGATCCATGAGGAAGCAGATCATAACACAATCCCATATTGGTTGACTTCAGCTGAGCATGGTGACTCATGCAAGAACCTATACTTTTTTGTAGTTCCATTGATTATTTACGTTACAAATAATTGCCTGAGAGCAGTGAACTATATAGTTCACAGAAACAACACAGCAATTGAGATCACTGTGTAGACACAGTATCAGTTGAATACCTCCCTCTATACCATGATAAATTGCAGCAGAGGGCTGCATGAGCCAAAGGCTCACATAACACAATGGGTGAACAGTTGGGATTAAACCTGACTGGCACCACAGTGAGCTTGACACATAGCAAGCTCAAAGACAGTGAGTTCATGTATTGCAACCTCATTGGCAACCTGCCTACGCACAGCAGTGTCTATGATCTAGCGGACCATGTGTTCCCTAGCATGCAAGACAACAAATCACACCACAACCGAACATTGTGAAA
Source organism: Ramaria cf. rubripermanens (assembly GCA_003316465.1). Lineage (NCBI taxonomy): Eukaryota > Fungi > Basidiomycota > Agaricomycetes > Gomphales > Gomphaceae > Ramaria > Ramaria cf. rubripermanens. Next base: position 14,863 of record QFFB01000588.1, read on the forward strand.
CTAACTGGCAGTCCTTTGCCATTCAATAAGGTGTTAGATCCCTGAGATCTAACACTGAGACTCCAAACCTTCAGAACTCCAAACCCTAAAGTAACTATTATATTCTGTTTTAGTTCTTGTTATTCACCTCTTAAAGTATAATCTTCATTTATGACCCAAAGTAGAATACTTGTACCTCACTTAATCTGAACCTCCGAACCTATTCCAAACTCCGCTTTTTATACTCCTCTTATATCCTTCTTGTTATACATTCTTAGGATACAATTAGTTTACAAGGTATTAATAGTCCTCCAATCTTGTATCTGTTCTTTAGTTCGAATATCAACTTGTTTCCTCGTTACCAACCTCCAGTCTTCTCCTATCACTATCTCCATAGTTAGATACTACTAGTGATACTTCCGAAGTTCAAACCCCCAAGTAACCTCCAAACCTCTGATCTCCGAAATTAGGGACCGAATGATAGTAGGTGGTGCAACCCATAAGTTGAAGCCAAGTCCCTACCCCCTTCGCATACCTTCGAAGTCCAACCTCCGAGTCTCCGATCTCCAAAGTTCCAGGTAACATCCGTGAACTTAACATAAGGGCAAGGAACAAGCAGTACTCTAAAACACAAGTACAGCTCTGCCTACACAGGTCCAAAGGCCATGCAGTGCTAGTAGACATACAGAATGTCATTACAGCCAATGATCCAGGAGTAATGACCTGCACAGGTCAAGCTCAAGCCAATGAAGCTGGGCCAGCTTATTGAATGACAATAGGTACAGAGTAGTCACCAGACTGCTTGAGAAGGTCACCAGTACACAGAGGCATACTAGACATAGAATTAATGTGAGCAAGAAAATGCTCATGCTCACTATGGAAGCCTGAGAGGCCAACAACTGCATCTGTAATAAGATGGATGATCTCTATAGAGCTGTAGAGGCTCTACAGGAATGGCTGTGGCTGCTGAAGGAAAATTAAATGACACATCCAAGAGCTTCAAAATCCACATGAGTCTTCGAAAACTCCAAGCTCTGCATACATCTACTTCTCCTCAGCCTTCACCATCATCTCAGTTCAGCTTGGCCAGACCACACAGCACCACCCTATAAATTTTATCAGTTCACACTTATCACCATGCCATTTATCAACACAACTTCAAACTCTATTCCCCTCCAGACCCTTGAGTCTCTGACATCCCTTACATCATCACAATGGTCACTTGATTCTGAAGACATTTGAAGGCATGCTGAACTACCAAATATTCCTTATCCTCAGCTCCCCAAAGCAGCATGGCCATTGAAGAAGAAAATCATCCCTATCCTCAACAATCATATGTCATTGGAGATTCCATGTTTTTCCAGGAAGAGATGCTTCTGTGATATACAGGCAAGGTTACTCATAATGATGTAGGAAAAGAGGAGTACATGGGAGAATTCAGGGCTCCATACCCAACAAACCCTCCCACATCAATCCATCTTAATCTTTATCACAGAGTTCCCTGAGACCATATTTGACACTCTCCCCCTCATTTCCTATCATAGGAGTAGATCAAGGAGAAATTTAGGGGCTATTTTCATTGTTGATTGTCATCCTTCTTCATAACTCAATCAGGCCAACTCACCTTCTAACTCACAAAGGAAAAGATAGAGACCAAGTATTCAGCTGTGATTGGTGGAGATTCCTATTGTTCTCTTTATGACTCACTTCACCCCTGAATGACCTACCCCTGTTCTATTTTAGTTATTTTTGTCTCATTGTTTTGCATCAATGTTCTATTTTTTGGAACTTTATCACAAATTCTTCATGCTTTATCCCTATTCAACCCATTCTTGCTTACTCCACTAGTGTAACTTTCCCTTTGTTTTCTCTTTGTGTTTGCATTCTTGCCATTAGTCAGACTGCTCCTCATCGTCATACTCAACCCATTGCATCATATCACATCATTGTAGCTTGGGGATATGTATAAAAGAGCTCAGTCTCTCACTACAAATTCAAGTTCAGTTCAGTTCTCAAGTCAAGTCTCTCTAAGTCTACATCCAAATCAAGTCCCAAGTTTAGGGAACAAGTTGAGGCCTTGTCATAAGACACAGCCTTTGCATATGTCACACATCACACATTACAGCTGTTTTGGGTACACAGGGCGGAGTTTGAAATTTGCGAAAATACTTCCGAAAATAAAAATTTGCCATAGTACATCTGAAACTGTAGAATAAGAGCTGAAAATTAGAGTGATTAACCTCCCAATATATCCCTACAAATATGTATAATTGTTGTAGAGTAAAACCCAGTATATACAAAATATGTCAGTTGAAGTAAATGGGTTCTGGAACATGCAAATCTCCATGTATACTCTTGGTACCAAATGAAAGCCTCTGGTATGCCCACCAGATAGAGGAGGCCCAAGCATGAGCACAAGCATTACATGCTTCAAGTGTGGCCAACCCAGCCACATTCACACCAACTGCCCCCATCTTAGAAATACAGTAAGAATGGCAGGCATCAGAACAGAAGATACTGTGGATTGTCATGATCTGGTTCCTTGCAGATCTCTGGTAACCATCTTTGGTAAATCACCCCATCCAAAGCCCCCTAATCCTGAGCCAGATCTTATCTGAACCTTCCTGAAGTAGTCTGAGCCCAAGCCCAACCCCTGTTCACTATATCCTACTTCCCCAAACCCTGTTCCTTATCCTTTCCCAAGCTTCATTTTGATCCCCTTAGTTAGTTTATGTCTGACCCTATTCCTTGTTATCCATTTATAAGTCTCATCTGTAGGTACCTCACTCTTCAGTCAGAAATCAACTTAGATATTACCTTGAATTATTGACGAGATTCTAATCCATCTCCTCTTACCTCCTTACACTCCTCTTGTCAGAACCTTGCTTCCAAATCAAGGGCCCACACAATTGTGGAGGGCACAGCATACAAGCTGAAGCTAAGCCCTCACTACTATTAACCTCAGACCAAGCTTGGTTGAGCTTTCTCTGAGGTCCCCCACATAGGCCTTGGTCCTAACCTGGGTCCAGAATGGGATCCACAGAATGCAGAGGGTTTGCCTCCTGAGAAAGAGGGGGAGGGTGAGTATCAGGAGGCAGTACCTCCTGATGAGCCTCTGGGTGATTGGGACCCAGAGACATTCCAATATCAATCAGATGACAATGATGAGGAGGGAGACAATCACACCATCACTACTGGTCCAGTGTGATAAGGACCACACCGGATGATAATGAAGCTGCTATGGCCAGGGTAATGGCCACCCAAGTGAAGGCAATGGCTACAGGTAAAGCCACTGAACCTATGTATTACCATACAAGCAAGCACAGATCATAGCCAGAACAGCCACAATCAGAGAACCATACCCTCTCAGGGTACTGGGAAATCAATGGTATAAAAGCCCACTGTCTATTAGACAGTGGGAGCAAAGGGGGACTATTGTCCCCGAGTTCATATGCGCCACAGGCATAAGAACCTTTTCCCTGGCACAGCCAATTGCATTACAACCAGCCTGCATCAGTAGTCAATCCAAGTTTAACTATGGAACACATATGACCATCAAATTTAGTCAGTACAAGGTTGAAGAATACTTCAACATTGTGAATGTCAAGTACTATGACACAATACTCAGCACACCATTTCTGAGTAAAATGGGCATGGTCCTGGACTTGAATGGCCCAGGATCTATCAGGATGGGCAACAAGATTATGCCCACTGAAAAGGTGTCCTTTAACATATTATCAAAGGATTAAAGTGTTGCTCAAGTGAGCAGCACCCAAGGCAGGCCTGAAGTCAGATGGGCAGACCCACACACAGGGAGAGGCATCCTGTTAAGACTGGGGT
>QFFB01000589.1:0-11106 GCA_003316465.1 Ramaria cf. rubripermanens
AAGATCATAGCTCAAGTTGGATCCATGTCCTTTACCCTCCGGCTTCCGGACAGCATGCGATCCATCCACCCAGTGTTCCATGTCTCAATGCTCAAAGCTGTTGTGATTTGGGGTTTGTTTTTATACGATAGGAGAATATAATTCAGGCTTCAAGTGAAGCTGAATCGAGCAGAGGTTTGAAATGAGAGAGAACTTCAAGTAAACTGCAATATATGCTAGTTTTATCTTGACTACTACTTTAACTAAGAACTTCGAACTTGTTATGAGGTGAGTATTGTTACTACTGGAATAATTATACATGATTTGAACTATTTAACTACTTCTGACTGGCGTAACAAACATTTCTCGGGTTGCTTATGTAATACGATGGCAGGTGATGGAAATGCAGTAAGTAACGAACAAAAGACTAATTATATGGACTGGGGGGGCGTGACATAGGGGGTAGTGAATGTAAAGTATAAACTGAGACTGACATAGAAGAAACACGTTTGTTACTCGTCCTACATGCAGCGACGGCGATGTAGAAGCGTCTCGAGATGATATGCATCTATAATTGGATGCAAGGCGTCTACGTGAAGTATGTGTGCGGGGTAGATTGATTGGCATCGGACCTGATCTCTGATGTCATCGCAGGTACATTCGGCACGTGATGGTCCCGTGTGTCAGGATAGAGGCACCGCTGCAATGTATATGTACGTTAACATTGACAATCACATTGATATTTTTGTGATGGATATGGTGTCACAGGCTCGGTCCTGCATACGTTCGGTTTTGGTGACGGGTGAGGGATAGGGGTTGATATAGGATATAATGAGAACATCTGTAGATAATATCCCGGTGTTAGAACACCGGGAATCATCAGCGGCATTGTTAATAGGTGATTTATTTATATCTTTTATTTTTATTCATAACACCGCCTTCTCTTCTTGCTCCTGTGCCACCAGTAACTTGCGAAGTTCCTCGATGGAAAGATTTCCAGCGTCCATGTTTTTTACATGTTTGGAGTCAGCACCAAGAGTTAAAAACTTCCCTCTGCTTCAAACTCCACCCCCACCTTTTCCAAGTTCCATACCACATGACCAGCATGTGATCTCATGGGGCTCAACCTTAAAGGGGAAATACTGTTACATCCATACATTCTGCACTCCTGTTCCACCTTCCGCACTATGGTTTTCATTACTACCATACCATTACTCAGCTCTCCAATCCTCATGGCCCCTCTGTCAGCAAGGGTACCTTGTTCCTCATGGAACATCTGTGTCCTCATACCAATGGATGATGGGTACCTATTTTAGATATCATACTTACATTCCTGTCATGACTGCCATTTTTCCCCACCGCAAGTTTAGTGAATTACCTCAATCTCCCCAGTGTCCTTCCATCATGCTGATGTTGGTAAGACCTCCACAATCAATCCCACTACTATTTGCTGGTCGCTGAACATGATCTTCGCCATCATGCCACAATACTTCACCCTTGTTTCACATCATTCATGTCCACCCTGCAGGGTGCAGGGTCACTGAGTGAGGGCAGAAGTCTGGTCGAGCCAACAGGTTTCACTATTAGATTGCATCAGCCACCTTGCCCCATGAAGGTGTTGTTTGACCACTACTCCATGCCCTAATACATGCTATTCTTCCACAGTGTTCTAAGCCCCTCTCTATCTGTATCCCCCTGCATTGGCTTTTACTATAAGTACTGGTATTTCTGCCTGTATAGTTCTCTAGTTCAATTATCATACATCTACCTCATTATTTGACTCCTCACTAGTAGAAAAAAAACCTTAGTACAACAACCTACTCCCTCATCAGTAGTTGTGCCTAACAGTGAGCTCAAACCCTTGATCTTATTCGCTACATCCCTTTAGGGGCATCACCAAGACCACTATTTGCAGCACTTTGCAGGAGTGTTCAGATCATCAAAAGGAACACCTGAACTGGGGTGACCTTTCCTTGAGGACATGTGTGATTCATCACATACTACTCATGGGTTATTTGCTACGACTGTAGGCCCATGTCAGAATACACTGATGTTATATGTTTACTCTGAAATTCAATCTTGACAGTTTCCCCTGCCCTATGATCCCCAACTCCACTTGTGATCCATATTGAATACCTCTTCCACTCTGACTCAGATCTCATCACTGTTACCTCCTTACATGTACCCTCTAGTATATAAACTCCTGTATTCATACTAAGTAACCCCAGTTTGAATATCGACCACATTTCTCGTGTTAACCTTCCGTAGTGTTCTTAGTACACTTCTGCTATTACTTCTGCACATACCATGGAACTGTGTTATCTTACTTGACCCCTCCGTTCTGAAGCCTTGGGACCTGGTGATTGTTCGAGAGGTGCAGCACATAAGCTGAAGCCAAAGTCCCTTCTGATCCATCTTCCATTCTCTCAGTCTTATGGTTTTACACGTCTGTAACAATGTGACTGGGTATCCTTGATGATGTTGGCTCAACTCGATCAGAAGCTGTGACTTGCAGCTACGTCTTGCCTCACATGTGATGTCTGTTGATAGGCTCACAGATTAACTCAGAGGGGCTCAGTGTTATTGGAGGCGAAACTTGGTGTGTGTATCAGGCAAGTAAAGGGGAATGTAATGTGTTTGTGAAGGATATGGGAAAGAAAACAAGAGTAAAGGGCAGGAGTAGTAATGGAGATAATAGTCCATTCAATGAAGCTACGGGTCCACATGTATAAGTAAGAATGTGATGAGTAAATAGGATGAAATATGGAAAGGGGGATTTGAGATTAAATAAGTTGGTGAATAGGAAAGAACAAAAAGGATATTATATTTACAACACAGTTGTGATTGATAGGGTATGCTTGGTCATGAAGATACTCCCTCACCAAGTGAGCCTCTTACTGTATTTATGATGACCCCAGTAGGTGAAGTGATTATGGGATGGTGCCCCCTAAAAAAGTGTGCTGGGACAGTTGAATACAATTTGAGTATGAATGGGAAAAGATGGCAAAATGCAAACTGGCAAATATTTATTGGTTAAATGGAATTATATGATAGGACTCAGGGAGGAATAATCAGATCAAGACAGATGTGAATTCAAGCTAAAATCACTAGTACATTTGCTCATGCATTCCAGATTTCATGACCTGATTTCACAATAATTTTACAAGGAATCTGCCTTCAATTCACTAATGTGAAACAGCCTAATGTGCCTCCCAGAGTCATGCATTGACAAAGCACTTCACTTCAATTTTGTCTTCAGTAGCTTCCCAAGTAGCTTGACTTTCCCATAAGCTATAACTACAGTTTAACACTTGAGAGGGTGCTACATTGCTCATGTAATGGTACCTTCAAGTTCTGTGTTCCCCTATGTTTTTATAGTCACCTATCACGCACATGGTACAATACATGAAGACTTCTGGTGCATTGTCACACATCATGGCAGCTGCTAAGTGCTAAAGCCTTGAAGACTTGCTAAAATGATCCTCATAAAGAGTTGAATACAATCCTACAGTAACACATATAAGAAGCCCCTTAAAACCTATTACAGTAACTACCATTGTGTTAGTACTTGAAAAATACAAAGATCCACTGTATGCCTAACAAGCTGATCCACACTCTGGCCTCTTATCTGGCTAGATCATGTCTAATCAGCTGAGGCCTTCCTGATCTGTTGTTATCATGAAGCTGGTATCCAATTTCAGGTATTTTATCTGTTCTAGCCATGATCAGATTCCCCTAACCTGAATATACCATCCACTGGCCTGATGACCTGCCTTGTTTGGCCTAATTTGGCAAAACCAGTTTTTCTGACACATCCATGAGTCATCTATGGACATGTCAAAACTGAACAATGTATAAACAAATACTCCCAAGGAGGAGCAGAATGGTATGGAGGAATAGGTAAATAGTGGTAGCAGAGCAGTGAGGGGTGTCAATGTAGATAATAGCCTCCTAAATGATGGGAAGACTGTGAGCCAGTGAGTCAGAGAATTCAATTTAACCATGTTTGGAGCACAAGCAATGTTATTATTTTATGTTTAAGCAAGGTATGCACTTACACATGACAAATTGTGTGCCTAGCCAGACTTAGTCATCACATCAATTAACACTCTCTCAACAGCACAGCATCACAGTCAACACTGTTTGCAAGGCTCAGACCACACACAAGGCCATGGTATGCTCTCATCATGCTGCTGCACATCCTAGTCTTGCTGACTATAGCTCTGCGTGCATAGGGTTGTGTCTCAGAATGAACATAGCAGTGGGTCACAGAATTGCTGTGGCATGTGTTTCTTCATAAGGGGACAACACCATCCTATTTAGCATGCCTCCACACCTGCTGGTCCTGCACTCGCTTGCTATGCCACACTCCTCACAAAGGTAAAAACATTGGCTCAAACATGTAGACCACGCTGACCACACAATAGATGTTACTTAATTTGCAGTTGATCCAACACTTCATGTTCATCTTGACACCTCATGGATAGCAATGGAGGATGGACACTCGAATCTAGTAATGCAGGGCCCACTGAGCCATCCATCATTTCACAAGAAGTAGTTCAGTCCTGCCTTGCAGTCATCAAGAGCCACCAGTCCAGGATCATCTCAATTGCACAAGCTGCCACATGTCTTTACCAAATACTTCCCAATGATGACCACAGTGAAGCTGCCCTTGAACACTACCTCAACATTTGTGCCAAGGCAGATTGGGAACAAATGCTTGCACAGAGCAGGGAAACCAGAGTATTGGGGTTAATGCTCAACCCGAAGCCTACAAGCATTCAGTTGGCAAGATGGAGTCAGCAAACATGACAGATGGACCCAACCTTGAGGGGTCAGAGTACAGCAACAATGCAGTGGATAAAGGAGTTAAACATTAGCATCTGAGACTTGAAGCAGCTGATCCAAAACAAGGAAAAGCTAAACAGGGACTCCCCAACTATATCTGGCTGTTGCATACCCCCAAAAGACAATCCATCAAAGACTGCATTAGCAAAACCCTTGCACTCAAAGCTGAATATTCTTGTGATATGTGTGGTTTGTTTATATGATTGGAGAATATAATTCAAGCTTCAAGTGAAGCTGAATCGAGCAGAGGTCTGTTATGAGAAAGAATTTCAAGTAAATTGCAATATATGTTAGTTATCTTGACTACTACTTTAACTAAGAACTTTGGACAACTTGTGTAGTGTGAGTATTATTACTACTGAAATAATCATACATGATTCGAACTATTTAACTACTTCTGACTGACACAATGAATATTTCTCGGATCGCTTATGTAATGTGATGGCAGGGATGGAGGTGCAGTCAGTAACAAACAAAAGACTAATTATATGGGATGGGGGGTGTGACATAGGGGGTAGTGAACATAAAGCATAAACTGACACTGACATTGAAGAAACACATTTGCTACTTGTCCCACATGCAGCAACGGCAATGTAGGGACATCTCGAGATGACACACATCTAAAATTAGATACGAGGTGTCTATATGACGTTTGTATGTGTGGGGTAGATTGATTGGTATTGGACCGGGATAGAGATGTCGCTTCAACATATATGTATGTTGACGTTGATGATTAGGTTGATGTTTGTGATGAATATGGCATCACGGGCTCGGTCCTGTATACGTTCGGTCTCGGTGATGGGTGTCAAGTGGGATAGGGATAGGGGTTAATATAGATCATAGCAATGTCATCTGTAGATAATATCCTGGTGATAGAACACTGGGATCCGCCAGCATTTGTCATTAATAGATGATTTATCTATATCTTTTATTTATATTCATAACAAATATCACATCAACCTCAAAGCTGCAAAGATCAATGTTGTCACCCAACCAGACTGCCAAAACTTCCCTGAGGGTTTGTGGTCTGATGTGCTCGCTGACCAGTTCATTGACCTTGACAAGGTCTACTCTGGCTACTACACACTTGGACCCAATCACAGACATACCAAAACCATTGGAAACCTTGACATCATGTTCACATCAGGCAGAGGTGCTGGGAAGTTGGACAAGACAATCAGGACCCATGGAGCATGGTATATTGCATTTGCCATCACAAAGTCAGTCATCTTCTATGCCTACCCACATTGAGCAAAAGAATTTGCACAATATGAAGAGTTCATCATTGGACAGTTTTCTGCACTCAATGATGTACATGAACACATCAAGGTCATCAACCTCAACCATGCCATACACATGCACATCTCCAGAGGCAATGCCCTGTCACTCATCTCTTATGGAAGTTTCACAGATCTCTTCATGCAGCACCTATATTCCAAACCCACCATTGTCAAGTGAGATTTTAAGCAGCCCAAACTTAGCATGTCCACATTGCAGCCTATATGCAAATGTTTCAATGCTAGGCAGTGCACCAGTGACAGGTGCAAATACTGACACCTCTGTATCCTGTGCTCAGGCTTCCACCAAGCCAAGGACTGTACAACCACAAAAAAGTCCAGCACAGAGAAAGGTGGCTCTCACTGAGAAGTGGAAGCATCCCAAGTGGACTTGAGGGTACATCTGGGCAGCACATTCTTCCCAAGTCACCTTCTGCAGATGCAATGGAATATGCAGATCCTTTCCCTCTGTGCCTGACATAATCCTCAGGGACCATCAAGCACAGGACACAATTGCTACACACCTGCACCTTTTTCAAATCATAACCCCAATTAACATTGATAACTTCAAATGCTTACTTTTGTCACATCCAAACTGTTCACTTGTAACCTCCATTTGTAAAGGTTTCAGGGAGGGGGTATGACCCTTTGCACTCTCTGATGACAACACCCCATGCACCTTTGATTTCTCGCACAGAGCACTGCAAGATGATGGGTTGGCATTTGTACACAAACAGCATGATGAAGAGATTAAGGCAAACCATTCCTAGACCTCCTTTTGCTCCGAGCTACTCCCAGGAATGTACAGCACCCCCGTAGGTGTTGTCTGTTATAAATAAAGAAGAGAAGTCACAACAAAAAAAATCTAAAAATAAATTAACATCTCCTACTCATGACACCTAATGAATATCTGGGGTACTATTATCAGATACCCTCCTTATGACCCCTGTTCAAGAACAGGAACTGCCCGAGATGTTCCTTGACCCAGAATGCATATATTTCCTACACCGAGCCCATGACCTCATATCCATCACTATCCTGCCGCCAAAGCGCCTGCACGTGTTGATGTCCCAGCGGTGACATCACTGATCAGAGACAATCTTACCCCACATCCGGCCCCAGCGCTTGGTCATATTCATTCCATAATTAGGACACGTCGCGTCGAGCCCACCCTGCACATATATCGCGATTCCTGTCACGGAACATGCACCTCAGCTCTCCTACATGTAGCCTCCATTTCACATATATCTCACATGTTCATAATTACACTCCACTCCCCATTTATTACTGCACGACACTCAGGAGCATTTACACGCGATCACTGTACCGTTGGGTCACATGACCCGTACTTGAAATATTCATCCTGATTGATTTCCTGCATATAAATAACTAGTTTTTACGCTGTAAATAGTAGTAGCAATAACACTCACCTCCTCTAAATTGTTCGAAGTTCTTAGACACAGAAATTGCTAAGATAATCCGCATATATTGGAATTCTTTCAGAATCATCTCTTTTATCAGACCTCTGCTCGATTCAGCTTCACTTGAAGCTTGAATTATATTCTCCCATCGTATAAAATAAACCCCAAATCACTAGATTGTCCCCAAGCCTAATTAACAGATAGTCACAATTGATGGCCAGTGACACATTGACTGGTGCATGTAATTTTGCACACACAGCACTGCCCATATCCAGTGCATGTTCATGGGTTTAGTAATGTGGATCATGATTCACGTAAAAAAGGTTTGCAACCCACTTCATTACATGGACAATGTGTCGTCATAAGACATGGACCTCTAACTTTACCTCTACAAACCTTACACTGCTTTCTTCCCACTGAAGCAAATGCAAATCCTACAGCTTTGGGATGAAATCAGGCTTCCTCACAGTCAACCAAAACAGGTCTTCAGTGCAATGCTTCGCATCATTGGATTTGATGTTGATCCAACCACTATGACCATCACGTTGCCAGTCAAGAACAGGCTCAAACTCATCCAAGCTATACGAATCTTCATTGATACCTCATCCTCTTGCTGTCACCAGCTGGTGGAGTGGCAGTGCTTACTGGGGTGGATGAACTGGGCCTTGAACTCCTTCCCTCTCCTCCAACCAGTGCTTCAATCCTCTTACAACAAAATAACTGGCAAATCAATTGCACACACATCCATCTACCTCAATAAACATGTTATAGTGGACCTTGCCTGGTTCACAGACACTATCAAATTGGCTTCTGGGGTTTGCCTGCTCAACTCCATCATCTGCAGCATGGCAGATGCCAATCTCAAAATCTATTGCAATGCATCAATGACTGCACTAGGCTTCTACAACCCACAAATGAACCTCACTTTCACAGCCCCCATCTCACATGAGCAATGTCTGCACCACAGCTTTTTGTATGAAGCACTCTGTGGTGTGTCAGCACTTGCATTCACCACCCAACTTAACCACCCTCCCACATGCTTGCTCATCTTCACTGACTTGCTAAACACAGTGGACATATTCCACTCACTGTAAGCAGGGGAGGATTACAACTCTTTGATGTTCTTTGCTGCTCACTCACTCCTGCCATAGACAACTGCACTCCATGTCTTCCATGTTACTGGAATGGACAACATCATCACTGACACTCTGTCATACAGCTTATTTCACATCACATCCAACCTTCACCCTAACCTACAGTTCAGGTCCTTCAACCCCCTTGAGATGCATTGGGGCTGGACAAATGATTCCACTCTCACTCTCATGTGCCAGGCAACCACCCCATACTACCTGGTTGCATGACCATTGAAGGAAAATTGAATGACACATATCCAATAGCTTCAAACTCCGCAAGGGTCTTTAAAAACTCCAAGCTCCACATGCATCTATTTCATCTCAGCCTATTCCATCATCTCAGTTCAGCCCAGCCCAATAACACAGCCATACCCATTGATTTATCAGTTCATTATCCCCAGGCCAATCACCAGCACAACTTCAGATCTTATTCCCCTTCAGACCTTTGAGTCTCCAACATCACCCTCATTATCATGGTGGTCACTCAATTCAGAAGACATTCGAAAACATACCAAGCTACACCATATGCTTTATCCCCAGTCACCAAAAGCAGCACAGCTATTGATGAAGAATTCACATCCTTATATTCTGAAATTGTATGCCATTGGAGATTCTGTGTTTTTCCAAGACAATATGTGGCCATTCACATTCCCTGGATATATGGGCAAAGTCATTTGCAATGAAGGAAGGGAAGAATACAAGGCAGAGTTTCAGGCTCCTTATCTAACAAACACTCCCACATCAATCTGTCTCAACCTTCAACATAGAACTCCTTGAGACCATATATGACTACCCCACCCCTCACATTCTATCATGGGTGTTTTGGAACCATTGAACTAAACTCTAAATTGTGGTGTTAATCAAAATTAAATTTCAATCAAAAGATTTGACTTTACAAGCACACACAAGCTTCAAAACTATTTTAATGGAGAACCCAATTAAGAAATTATACTCTGGTGAACAATTGTTACCAGTATTGTAACAGGAAGTGTAGCAATAGAGATTGAACTGAACATGTGTAGCTCTGAGATTGTGCAATGGCTTAATAAGATCAAAGAATGTCAGGCGCAAGGGTCCAGATACTTTAAGGGGAAAGCTACTTAGAGTCTTAGGACTGTGGGTCGAGTGAACTAAAGATTACAATAATCCCCAAGATGTGAAAAGATAGATCAATGCTTGAACTCTTCCTCAGATCAAGTATCTCACTATTCTCTGTGCTTTTCTAGTTTTCCAACTAAACAAATGTAGGATATTAACTCACTTACCCTGAGTTAGGTCAATATCTGCAGGTGTTGATTGACCAAGAAAGATCAATTACTCAAAAGGCTATCAACCCACTTAACTCAGAGTTAAGTTAATGATCTAATGTGTGAATTGATTAACTGATAACCAAGACTATTAGATCACTGCTCAGAGTGGCGTCTAATGTACAGGATTACTAATCAGTTACTCTTAGTAACTTCACTGTTCACAGCTTAGTTATTCAGAGCCTGCTGCAATTAAAATAGAGCACTCTTGTACTTCTCAGAGCCAATCAGAGAGCTGCAATTATAGTGTAGCACTGAGCCAATGTAGCCAGTACTTCAGTACAAGGCTGTGTTGAAGTCACACTTCAGGTTACTCAAGGTATGAGTGATGGTTGGGTGAAAGGTTGTCTATTCCTCACTACTGAACTGCAGGCTATTTATGCTACATCTATCTAGCTTATGTAACTACTTTAGAACTTTGTGGCACTGTGAAGAAAGGCAGAGAAGCTTAGAGAAGCTTCAGGAAAGATTTGGAAGGTTTTGGAAGGCTATGGAAGGTGCTATTGCATTTTTGGTTGGTGTCACAGCTTTGTGACAGCAATCCATGGTTAAGTGTAAAAGTTTCCCACACTTAAGTGTGTCATGTGATTATCATGTGACTTGCCTTATTTCAGCATGGTTATGTGATAATCAGGTGACCATCAACATGGTCATGTGATCATCATGTGACAATCATGTGACTAGCAGAGTCATGTGATCATGTGACTGTGATTACTTTGGCAAGGTCATGTGATAGTCATGTAATGGTGGGAAATCTATGCTCACTCGGTTGTGACATTGGGCAAGCAAGAGGATATATATTGTAATGCCAGTGCTCTCTGCGCGACCGGGAACCAGGCCATGCTCAAGCCAACTGAGAAGCGAAATGAAGAGATGGAGGCTCGTGAGGCTGAGCATTGGGAATGGCCCAATGGAGGCATGTGGAGAGGGAAAGGAGATGGAGGCAATTTGGCTCTATATACAGCTTGTACACATCACTACGCCATCAACCAAGTTGCTGAAGTTCGAAATCATTGAATCCTACAGCTGCAGCAGAGGAGGTGCTGCCCCACCTGAAGCTCTGTCCTGCATATTCTGCTGGATTGAGTCCCAAGGAAGACAGGTCTTTGCGGATCCTCCTGATAAGGTCGCCACGGAGGAG
>QFFB01000591.1:0-22587 GCA_003316465.1 Ramaria cf. rubripermanens
TTGTAAGTTCAAAAGGGTCCGTGAAAAGAGGTTGGATGATAAAGAAGAGTTGAGATAAATAATACTTATGTCCTTTGGAATAAAAAAAAAAAAAGATAAAAGAATTGTCCTTTAAGTCCATTACTTGCTAATAATAACAGATATGACAAACGATGCCAGAGAGGAGAGAACACAATTTAATTTGTTTGCGAGTGAAGAAAAAACTGGCCAATCTAATAGCGTGGAATAGCAACATCAGTGATTCACTAGCTATGAAGATTGTTAGCTTCATGCTTTAACTATGCTGGACTTCTCATGGAAGTGGAGGGCTAATACCTTCAATTTGTTGTAACTAAACTACTAGTTACTTATACATATGCATATAGGGGCGAAGCCCCATGATGTGCCGGACTAGGAATGGCTATGTCACCGATGACATCAGGTGACATGAGTGTGATAACAGTGTAGAAATATTCCTAGTAAATGAAGGAAAATAGGAAAAATACTAGGAAAATTACCAGAAAATCCTGATATCATAACAAGGTTCACCACAAATATGTGGTGCAGCTGGCTGTAGAAACATCAACTCTTGAATACTGAAGGTAGCTTTGGCTTGTTGGCATGGATGTCGACTAGTAGATCAAACTGTTGCAAATAGCCATTAATTAGATGGCAATAAACAATTGAAACCAGCCAGACTTACTCAAATGAATGACTGGTCCTGTCCTGTGAGATTTGTTCTGGTAGTGCTTGTCTGGATGTAGTCACCATCGTCACCTATATGCACCTTGCCCCAGCTCTTGACCTCCCTCAGCAGAACTTCAAGAATGAAGTTCCATGGCTTAAGGAATTGGGTTGCTAGGTGAACCGCTATTTGATGATGAATCTGGGCCATTGGCATGTATTTGATGATGCATGGGAAATGTAGAATAGACAGCAGATCTGTATACGAATCAGTGTACAGATGTGTGAGACTTATTTATAATGCACTCATAGCCAGTGAAGATGCACTCTTTGCTACTTACTTCCAACACTTTGTTGGAAAAATTCAACATATCCTCCAGTCCATACATAAGTGCAACTTGTGAGATTTGACTGTGGTGCAAAAGTCTTTGGCTCAGAGATGCATATGGTTTGTTGTGTGACTTGACGGCGGGCAATAGACTACCACAGAATCATTCCATAACAAACAACCAGTTCACCCATACTGGTCCTGTTCTCCATATGTCAAGTGGGATATGAAGAAGAGCATGTATACAT
Organism: Ramaria cf. rubripermanens; assembly: GCA_003316465.1. Taxonomy (NCBI): domain Eukaryota; kingdom Fungi; phylum Basidiomycota; class Agaricomycetes; order Gomphales; family Gomphaceae; genus Ramaria; species Ramaria cf. rubripermanens. The sequence continues at coordinate 1,240 of QFFB01000591.1, forward strand.
AAGGTGCAAGTCGACAGCCTTTCAATGTTGTATTGGTAATAATACCTGGGGGTGGATTAGTACAAATGGTGTCAAGGGGAGAAAGACATATAACTCACTCTTCATAGTCACACACCCAATGGAAAATTTCATCTTCCAGTTCATTTACTTCTTTGTCAGTTATCACAAACTGGAGGAGAGTTTTGATGATGTCAACCAGTAACAGAAAGTGATTGTAATAAATAACACTAAGCCGGCCTTGGAGCAGATATGGTGTGAGATACAGAGTCCAGAATGCCCATGCTTCAGCAGTGAAGAGGCAATGTTCTGAGGCAATATCTGGTATTGTGCGTGAGAATCCAGCAGGAATTGATGCCGTGGCAGCAGCAGTCTCTTCGCCTATCATCTCCTACATATTTTTGGGCATAACATGTTGTAAAGTCCAGATGAAGGAGTATTTTTCTTATATTTTCTACTATTTTTCCCGGTAGTCTAGCTTATGTTTTGTCTATTGTCGCCTGTCTGTGACATCCAATGACTCATGACTCGCCGGCCTTCTCTTACCGGCATTCCATACTATTCTGCCGGTATTCCACCCCTATTCCATTTATGTATAAATAGTTAGTTTCTTAGTTACAATAAGTTATCGGTAAAAAGCCCATTCACTCCCTAGAAGGAGTCCGGTCGGTTATTTTGGAGTTAACAGTGTCCTCCTCACTAATGTTTTGTTTCTCGTGTGTAGCGCAGTGTTCTTTCGTCTCCTCTTCCCGTCCATTTCAACATAACATACTCACCAGTGCCCTCTCCCAATCCTTTGAAGCGGCCTGTCCAAAGGTCTACCAGTGTGGGTAGAATGTTCTCCCAAAGGAGATACATGCACTCATGTGGGCAGCTCTTTGTCCTGCTGAAACCTGGCAGATGCACAAAGAGCGATTACCTGTTGATGCCCTGGGTCTTCACTTGTTGCTTCTGTTCAACATTGGTAGGGCCAGCCTGAATGTAATGAATAGCTTCCCGGCATCCTGCATCAGTATGCAGGGGTAGATTGGCTGGGTCCCAGTCTACTCCAGGACTGCCATCAAGCCGAATTGCACCCTGGGGAGCCTGAAGGGGATAGTAGTAGTTAGATTTTGTTTCATCATTACTCAGATGCTGGCAGCCCTGTATGTGACACACCCAACAGGGAGAGAATCCATTTGGTCCTTTCAGGTATTGATTGGTTTTTGGGCTTGCATATCTGCAATCTTTGTGATGAGGAAAGCCTGCAAGAGGAAAATTTCTTGCATCAATACATGCCATGAGCTGATGCCATGGCCGAGTTGGATCATTTCAAGTGAAAATGGGAAAGCAAAGGAGTTATGGTCCTTGGGAGCATGTGGACCAGGGGTGAGCAAGATGGGGAGCATGTATTTCAGGAAAATACAGATCTCCAAAGTGAGGTTGTAGTTTATGAGAACAAAGGGCCAAGCAGTTGCCAATCCTTTACGAACCTTCTTGAAAACTTGAACACTGTCAGACATCAGGCCAAGGATGATGTCAGTTGCACATTGTTACAGACATGTAAAACCATAAGACTGAGAGAATGGAAGATGGATCAGAAGGGACTTTAGCTTCAGCTTATGTGCTGTGCCTCTCGAACAATCACAGGTCCCAAGACTTCGGAACAGAGGGGTCAAGCAAGGTAACACAGTTCTGCGGTACGTGCGGAAGTGCGGAAGTAATAGCAGAAGTGTACTAAGAACACTACAGAGGGTTAACACAGGAAATGTGGTCAATATTTGAACTGAGGTTACTTAGTATGAATACAGGAGCTTATATACTAGGGGGTACATGTAAGGAGGTAACAGTAATGAGATCTGAGTCGGAGTGGGAGAGGTGTTCAGTACGGATCATGAGCGGAGTTGGGGATCATAGGGCAGGGGGAAGGGAAGCTTGGTATCCAAAATAGGTACCCATCATCTGTTGGTATGGGGACACAGATGTTCCATGAGGAACAAGGTACCCTTGCTGATGGAGGGGCTGCGAAGATTGGAGAGCTGAGTAACGGTAGGGTAGTAACAGAAATGATAGTGCAGAAGGTGGAATGGGAGAGCAGAATGTATGGATGTAACAGTATCTCCCCTTTAAGGTTGAGCCCTGTGAGACCATGTGCTGGTCATGTGATACAGAACTTGGAACAGGCAGGGGCGGAGTTTGAAGCGGAGGAAGTGTTTACTCTTCATACTGATGCCAACCACATAGAGAACATGGATGCTGGAAATCTCTCCATTGATGAACTCCACAAGCTACTGGTGGCACGGGAGCAAGAAGAGAAGGCGGCTTGTGAACAGTAGGAATGTGAAGAGGCCAAGATGTATGAGCATGAAGAGCATGAACAAGTGCAACATAAGTAGGAAGAGGCTGAGGCACGTGAGCGTGTGGAACAGGTGGAGCATGATCAAAAGGTGTGCAACAAGGCGGTGCAGCAAGAGTGCAAACAGCATGAGCGTGAGGAACATGAACAGGCAGAACAGGTGGGAGCAGAATGTGTGGAAGTGGAACACGCTCGTGAAACCATGCAGATGGACCCGGATGTGCCTATGACAGGTCAAGAAGTAGGTGGGGATGCTGATTCAGTATCTATGCCTACTCTGTCAGAGGCAGAGCAGCTTCAACAGGTGGCATATGCCAACCTGTGGCTGCCATCGTGGTTGCCTATCGTCATAGACAATGTGACCACAGTGCAGTGGAACCGAGCAGTGTTGGATGAGACTCAGGTGGTGGCATGGAGCATGTGCCAGGAGGCTTTGCAGAAGCTGGTGCAAAGGAAACGCGAAAACCAACAGGAGGGCCTGAAAGGCATGGAGGAGGTAGAGGAGTTGGAGGTGACCTGTAGCTGGAAGTGGAAGACGGTCGCAATGGAAGTGTCATTGGAAGTGGAGGAGTTGAATAGGGGGGTAATGAATTGTGACACCTGTGAGAGACAACAGGTTGCCTGCATATGGGATGGTGAAGGGTGGGAGAGTGCCTGCTCTTGGTGCAGAGGCCTGAAAAGGCAATGCACTATAGGTGGGGTCGGGTGGCATATGCCATGTGGAAAGAAGGTGGCATGGGCTAAGGCAACCGGGAAAAATGCGGTCTGTGCGAAGAAGGTACCCCAGATGGGGGTTTACCAATATCCATAGGACATGCCTTCTAAGGCGGGGGGTAGCAGGAGTGGGAGCGGGAACATGAGGGCTGGAACAGGGACCTAACAGGACAGGAATGAGGGGGGGGGGGAGGGGGCTCCAGATGTCCTCATGGACATAAGGGGCCTCCTATGGAAGATTGGGGCGATGTTGGACCATCAACTGGGTGGGATCAACCAGGCCCTGTGGGGGATTCCAGAAATAGATGGCAGGTGGAAGTCAAGCAGGGAATGGAACTGGGACAGAGATGGAGGGGACAGGAATGGAAGCGGAAACAGAGATGGAGGTGATGGGAACGTGGAACAGTAGGAACAAAGTGACACAGTTAACCAAATGTAAAGTTTTGAAACAATTGGAAAGAAACGCGGAAGTGAACGGAGCAGAAATAAACATGGAAAAAGGACTTGTACTAAGGAAGAACACAAGGCAATCAAGGGAGGCAAGCCCTCAGCATGTGTTGGAGCAAGCAGTGACTGGTGTGTGGAAGTTGACATATGTCCTAATAGGCCATCATAGGGTGCGCCTGCCAATCATCATGCCTGCGCATATACAAGTATACTATAGGGGCCAACCAACATGTCTAATGGAAGAAAATATGGAAGCAAGTGCAGAACAGAAGAATGGAGTATCTAAACAGAAATGGGGCCAGGCTTATTGGGGTATGCCTGGTGGAAGTTGGAGATGAGCTCGGAAGTGTGGTTGAGTTCGGTCATAGAAATCCAGGAGGTTTCTTCATTGGTACCTTCATAGCTGGTCCACTTGACGAGGTATTACAGCTGACAGCAGTAGCAGCAATTGAGTTTCGAGTTAATGACTTCCGCAATTTTGTATTCTGTATCTCTGTTGATGACTACTGGTGGAGGTGGGGGTTGTTCATGGTGCGGAGTGTTGTTTGGAGTTGCCGGCTCAAGCATCGATATGTGGAAGACTGGGTGTACTGCACACATACTGTCAGGTAGTTTTAGTGTGAATAAATGACTGCCAGCCTTAGTGATGATCTTGTAAGGTCTAAGGTATTTCTCAGAAAGTTTCTTCAAAGGTCGAGTGGTGTGGAAATTCTCTGCCTTGAAGGCTTTATCGCCGATGTTGAATTCTGGTTGCAGAAGATGTTTCTGGTCGGTGGAAGACTGATAGCGTTTCTGGGCCATGGCAATGTTTTCATGGAGGTGTTGGTGGAGCTTGTTGAGGTCCACAACAAATTCATGGGCATGAGTGGAAGCAAGGTCCTGTTCAGAGTGCACAGTGAGGTTTGGATGGTAGCCTTTGTTGGCATAGAACGGAGAGATGCCGGTAGCAGCACTGGGGGCATTGTTGTATGTGAATTCCACTAGCGGAAGGAGGTCGAACCAATTGCTATGCTGATAGTTGCAGTAGACACAGAGGTACTGCTCAAGTGTTTGATTAGTACATTCCATCTGGCCGTCTCCTTCCGGGTGGTAGCCGGAAGTGAAGTGCAGCTCCATGTCCAGGGCCTTGCCCAAGGTGCAGAAGAAGGATGAGACAAATTCTGAGCCACGATCAGAAGTGACATGGGATGGAATGCCATGCTTGGAGAAGACGTGGATCATGAAGAGTTGTGCGAGCTGAGGGGAAGTGATGGTGTTGTGAGTTGGAATGAAAATGGATTGTTTGGTGAGTTGGTCTACAATGATGAGGATAGTGTCATAGCTGGAGGAGGTGGGAAGCTTTTCTATGAAGTCCATTGAGATTGAATTCCACAGTTGTTCCAGGATCAGAAGTTGCTTGAGAAGACCGTAGGGTTTGTAGCACTGTGGCTTGGACCACATACATGTAGTGCAAGACTTGCAGTAGTCCTGGACTATAGTGCAGAGGAGGGGCCAAGTGTAGTTGTGTCATACTAGGTTGAAAGTCTTGTTTTGACCAAGGTGCCCCAAGAGCAGATGATCATGGGACTGCTGGAGGACTTGGAGTCAGAGGTCATTGACATCTGGAACATAAATCTGGGTTTTGTAGCAGAGTAGGTTATCAGAGCTGAGAGACCATCTGGGACTGGAGAAGTCGTTGAGGTGTTTGGTGGAAAGGGGGTCAGAATGAAGTGTGGAACGGATGTTGGAATTGAGTCATCCAGTGTCCATGATGATCGAGGCATGGAGTAGCGGAATGTGGAATGCAGTTGCTCGGAGGGATGATGCCAGCTGTGTGTTAGTGAACATGGGGCGGAAGTTGTGAGGATTAACACTGGCATAGTCGCTACTCCCCTCTTTTGGGTAGATGTCCCATCGTCAAGTAAGTGAGTCGGGTTTTGTTCTGAATCGCCTGGGACAGAAATGGATCACCATGTTTAACTGTGAGAGGTATTCAGACAAATGGACTTATTGGTGAGTGAGGAGTTTAGTGGTGGCAAAGTATTCCAGGTTCTTATGGTCTGTGACAACATTGATCAGGTAGGTTGGGCCTTTGAGGTAGTGTCGCCAAATTTTGAATGCTTCAAATATTGCAAGTAATTCCTTGTCGTGGACATTGTAATTGAGTTCCAGAGCAGAAAAGGTGCAGGAGTGGAAAGCAATCAGATGGATTTCTCCATCTTCTGGGGAAATCATCAAGAGGATCGCCGCGAGGGCATAGTCAGAAGCGTCGGTCTTGAGAACAAGTCAGGCTTTGGGAACCCAGAACGTGAGTATTGGTACTGTGGTAAAAGCCTTCTTGAGGGTTTTGAACATGGAGCAATATTCCAGGCTGAAGTTCCATGGAATACTTTTCCTGGAGAGATGTGTAAGTGGAACGGTAATGTTGGAATAGTTGTAAATGAAACATTGGTAGAAATTTGTGAATCCTAAGAAATATTGAACATCCTTGACACATTGCAGTTCTGGCCAATCTTGAATAACCTTGATCTTGTCTTCTGCCATTGTAAGGCCATTGGGAGATAGGATGTAGCTGAGGTATTTGACCATGTCATGGTAGAACTTGCACTTTTCCACTTTAGCATATAGCTTGTGCTTGCAGAGTCGGCGGAGGACCTCTTTGACATGGTCACAGTGTTGTTCCAGATTGTTGGAATAGATGAGGAGGTTGTCTAGATACACAAGAACGTAAACATCAAGTAGGTTGGAAAAGGTATCATTCATGAAACATTGGAAAGCTGCGGGGGCATTGGTGAGGCCAAATGGCATAACCAACCATTCAAAGGAGCCGTAGCAGGTGTGGAAGGTGGTTTTCCATTTATCACCTTCACCAAGACAAATGAGGTGATAAGCATGCTGGAGGTCAATCTTGGTGTAGATCTTGGCCTTGCGTGGAGTCTCCAGTAAGTTGGAAATGCGTGGAAGCAGATAATGATCCTTGTTTGTGATGTGGTTGAGGCCACAGAAGTCAACACAAAGGTGGAGTGTTCTGTCCTTCTTCTTGATGAAAAGGATGGGAGCACTGTGCAGAGACAGAGATGGACAGATGAAACCCATGTTGAGGTGTTCATCAACAAACTCGTGGAGGGACTGAAGTTCACTCTGAGAGAGGGAATAGATCGGGCCCAAGGGCAGAGCTGAGTTTTCTTCTAGTTTGATCTTTAGGTCATAGGGGTGATGTTCCACAGGAACATTAGCCTTGGCCTTGCTGAATACATCAGAGAAGGAGTGGTAGTCTTTTGGGATGGAAGACATATCCACTGGGGCAAAGGCAGAAACAGAGTGAGCCTTTGCATAGGTAGGGTCAGGGAGTTGAAGCTGAAAGGTTTGTGACCCTTCTTGTTTCTGGGCACAGTGGAACACAGCTGCATTCACCAGAGCAATCTGGGGCACTTCAAGCTTAGGGGACAGAGGGTGTACTGAAGGACCGGAGTGCGGAGGTGAGCATGTGGGTGGGTGCTGGAAAGAGGCGGTATCCACCCTCAGTGGAAAAGATGTCAGAAGAGATAGAGCAGACTCTGGGGTGCAGAACTTGATATGACCTGAAACCCAGTCAATCGACGGATTGTAGCAGGCAAGCCAATTATATCCTAGCACAACAGAGCAGCTAGTGTCAAGCAGAGTAACATAAAACATAACTTGTTGGGTGTCCCCAGTAGCAAAATAGATGGCCAGGTCCACTGCCTTGGATATTTCTGAGTTAGAGGTACCATCAAAAAGGTGGAGTGGAATAGATGGAATTTTGGTGGTACGGAGTTTATGTTTGAGTGTGAAGTCAGAATTGAGGAAGCAGTGAGTGGAACCGGAATTGACTAGGGCCTGGAAGGGTGGGCTGATAACGGTATTGGAGGTGAGTGGAATTGTGAGGGAGTTGGAAGCAGAAAGAGTGGACATGTTGAGTCAAACCTCGTTGTTTGCATGAATGGGGTCAATGCAGCCCTCAGCTCATGCAGAGGTTGGAGGACTGCTGACTATTTTTTTGGTTTGGGTGCAGTTTTTGCCTCAGGTTTGTCTTCTGTGGCTTTCACAGCCCTTCCTTTGGACTTGTTCATGGAAGAGTTGAATTTGGGGCATTTGTGCACCATGTGACCAGAGTTGCCACAGAAGAGGCAAAGGTTGTTGTCCATGTGGCATTGCCATTCCTGGGTGGTCAGTTTTCCATCCTTTCCTAACTTGTTAGTGAGGTCGGGGGTGGTTTTGTGAGCATTGGTGTTTGAACCGGAAGCGTTTGCATTACTACGTGGAGCAGGAGTGTTGTTCCAGTTTCCAGAAGTGGAACTGGAATTGTTGGAATTTGAAGTCTTTTTGTCTGAGTGCTGTGGTTTCTTGTCAGAGGACTTCTCTGTCTTGGAGGTGCTCTGACTAGTGTTTTCATGGGAGATCTTGGAGTGTCATTCCCAGTAATGGGAGTCAACAGACTGGGCTAGTGTATGGAGTGCAGCAAGAGTGTCGGGTTTACTGACATGAGCGATTTCATCCTTGATGTGGGATGGAAGACCAATGTAGAACTGTCGGAAATGATAGTGCGGAAGGTGGAACAGGAGAGCAGAATGTACAGATGTAACACACATTCAAAGTACTTGACTCCATGTGGAATCCCTTCAACAACAAGTTCAGTCCTTGAGAGCTCTTGGTAATGGTTTCCATCAAAAATATTGAAGTATTGGCCTGGAATATGATCCCTATTTGAACAATACAAGAGAAGGTCCACCATCTTTGGACTACTGTAATATGCTGCATGACTGGCAAGTACTCTCAGGTTTGGCGTGGTTTCCCATTTTCATCAAAATGATCTTCTGAGCAGATAGGGCACACAGATTCTTTCAACCATGAACCTGTGAAAGTGCAGCATGTGTCAACGCAGCAATCATATATCTCCAGTTTGATTCCAGATAATAGTGCAATTTGATGGTGCATGAGATAGAACATATTGAGGTCAACTTTGGGTTTGAAAGCACATCTGAACTTGCTGGTAACATCCTGAGATGTTCCCTTCAAGATGGAGGGCAAACATCTTAATATTATCAAGTGTGTCCTCATCGAGTGTGTCAAATTCTGGGAGTGGGAGTACAAAGTTGTTTAGTTAGAATCACAGAGAATTGGTTCCTGAAACATACTTGATTAATGATTTCCACCTGAATTTTGTTCAGGTGTTCGCATTCAAACTCGTCAATGACCTCGCCAGCAGTCAAACCTTCACATGCTGCCTCAGGCTCTTCATTATCCTAAGAAGTCAGGGAGTCTTGGAGTTCCTCAAAATCTGTTTCTTTGTCATTGGTTTTTATTCCAATATCCCCTTGGTCCACCCAGTCCCACCTCTCCCCAGTTTCATGCAGATAAGCCTCCTGATGGTAGGTTGTATTAGTGTTTGTTACGATGGCAGGGTTATCAACTTGCACACTGATAGAGCTAAATAGCACAGGTGGTTCACACATCTCTTCAGCAGGGTGTTCCATCTGACATGGTTCCCCATGTTTCTTGATGCCATCCTCCCCATCAAACTCAGGAGGTTTCAGTGATGGCAATTCCTCATGATCAATGGCTGTGTTGGCAGAGATTTGGTATTTGAGTGGAGGGCCATGAGTGAGATGGTAGTGGATACGTTGCCGTGATAGGGATTGGTTGCAACCACATGAGCAAACCGGCATGCCCAGGTCCAAGAGCTAAAGTATATATTTGCACAAGCTAAGTCCAAGGTCACATTATTTGGTTAAGTGTCACATGACTCAAATCACATTGACATGTCTCTGCTTCCACCCTCAGCTTGCATGGATTGAAATTGTCTCTGTGGGCCTTTGTCACAATGCCGGTCCCTGTCCAAAAATTTGCTAAGAAACCAAATAGCAACAACAAGAACCAGTCAGACAAAGATAGGATCAGGAAAAAGAACTTACCTTTGCAGCCCGCCGAACTTGGGAAAAGTGCTCTTCTTCTAATGGTTGAACAACTCTGGTCAGATATGGCTACTATGCAAGGAAAATATGAGAAACTGGAAAAGAAATCCTCTTTGTTCAGCACCATACTTATTCCCAAACCAAAAGGTGAGGTAGGGCACTCTGGGAAAAATGCACACAAGCATGGCTACAACCTCCAAACTGCAATGGGACTCAAAAGGAAAAGCTGATTTATAACAAAGTTCGAGTAAGTAATATTCCACTTCAAGTATAATGCACATACACAACAATGATGCTATTGAAATCTCACTTCAGCTCAGGACTTCATCAGGCACCAAACTCAGGTGTTCAATATGACACATGGTACCATAAAGCAACAGGACTCGGAGAGTTTGGGAGCAATCTGTCATAGGGTGAGTCTAACTGACCTCTTTTGTGTCAACCTAAAAAATTTTCATCCTGCATATGCAAAAAAGAAATATAAATGGTTGACACAGTACCAATGACATTGGCCTGTTATAGACATGATCAAACAGTACCTACAGGGACATGGATATCATAATCACTGCAAGGAAAAGGAGGGGAAGAAAAGGAAAGGAGGTGATAACTCAGAAGATGATAACAGTGGGAGCAATGACAATTCTTTTGATCCACAAGCCGTTCTATATGGGGAATCTGATAATGAGGACATGGAAGAAGACTTACATGATAACACAAACACTGAAGACAGTGCCAGTGCAGGCCAAAAATTCAATGACAATGCCAACCATGAGGTGGTGATTCCTGATGAAAATGCTAAGGCCGCAAAAGCCTCTCTCAAACATGAAGACCACACATCCGCTGTGTTCATCAACCAAGATAGGTTCTTTCTTGACACCACTAACAATGTCTTGGAGGCCCAGTACAATAGGAAAACTAAAGTGTACAAGATGCCAGATGGATGGCCACTAAAGCTCGATGTAATGCCTGAAAATCTTGAGAATTATGATGCAGGGTTCCAAGATGGCATTTTGTGTGTGCAAAGTGCTTCAGGGTACTGGCAGGTGGGCTCTATTATTGTCGCTCATAATCCCTCCATTTCTCCTCATGCCATGCTGCAAGGGTCCCTCCCCACCTACAAAACTTCCAAATCTACCACCAATACCTTATGTGCACCTACAGCTATTGCCTCAGTCACTAAACAAAATTCAAACCTCAAGTGCAGTACTTCTAATATAAGTTGGTGTGACCCATGTACACCCACAGCATGTGTACAAGGATCAGCTGCAATTGTTCTCATGGCATGCTCTCCACTGACCGACATCTCTGAGATTTCTCAGTTCTCTTGGGAAGGCAAGGAATCCTCAACAAAGAAAACTATTACCAAGCCAAATGCTAAGCTCTCGAAAAAAGTAGTCCCAGCTGCACCTCAGAAATATAATGTCCAAACACTTGCCAAGAAATCCATGCCCAAGAATCTCATCTCTAAACAGGATCTCAAGTGCAAATGCGACCCAGAGAACAGTGAGCCAACCAATCATCCGTTGTGTGCTACATGTTCTACTCAGGCATCACATAAGACTCAGGTAGGCTCGTGGCAATTCTCTTTCATAGTTTTGTGTTTAAAATGGTTACCATGCAGCCTCTTACTCAACCCATGAAGGCCGAGACACTGACTCAGTCCAAGAAGTCCAAGAAGTCATATATCTTGGAATGAAGACTGATGCTGCTATGCCTGATAAGTACAATAGTATTCCCTAGATGTCCAACCTGAAAGTCTTGTTGTAGATTATAATATTGACATCATGAATGCAGTGTGTGACATTGTCATGTCAAATAAGAGTCAACATCAGAGAACTTGTTGAAAACTTGGTATATCTGGCTTTTTCATTGCATCATGACCCTGGAATTCCCTGTGGAGTCCTGGGTAGCCAACTCTCACTTTTACACAACACTTGATACATCATCACATACCCCTCCCAAATGCTGGATTTCCCTCATCGACCATCATATATCCATATGCTACGAACATACGTGCCCTCTTAAGTCCATCTGCCTCAACCTCAACATGCCATGTGATGTTAATGATATCCAGGTGTGTGTACTGTCTTTTAGTGTGCCTAATAATACTTAATGGCCATTACTTCCCCAGTTCCCAAGGATGAACCTTGACACCCAAATATTCACTCTGGCAATCATTACATGCAAAAGGCACCACTCAATTCAATATCTCAAACTAAACAGCTCAGCATTTCTATTGATTTTTTATTTCACTAACACCAGATGTTGCGATCCCCCACAGGTGAGGCTGAAATGGGTGTGACAAAGATCGTTTTGAAGCTCCAGATGCACCATCCCCAATGGAAATGGAGCATCTACCGAGCTTTTGTGATTACTGCAAGTATGATAATCAGGGTACATTGTGAACAGACCAGGAGGTATATCTATGTCCCAGTCACTGCAAGTCTGTTGATATCACAATTAATAAAAATTGATGCATGAAAATGCCTATTTGATATGGGTGGCTACAATGTATGTTAGATGTGCTGACATTATTGCAATCATGCATGCTAAGTCCTGCTAGCATACTGACATACCCAGCTTGAGTGCTCGGAGGTATCAACATTACCATCATGGACCTTGAATGCTTGGACCCTGAGAAATTCATTAATGACACCGTTGTTGAATTTGTATCAAAGTGAGTAACCAACATTGACATAGTAGTAATCATCTGACCATCAAGCAGGATCACTCTCGATAATTTGCACCATAAGAATCTGTTACTGGCAACATCAGTATATTTTTTTAGCCCGTTCTTCTATCCTATATTAGTCAGTGTCAGCTGTCTCATGAAACTAGTTTAACCATAATTGTTTCCACCTTTAGCACAAACATGGTCACTCAGACATCACACATTGGACAAATAGAACAGATATATTTGAGAAAAAGTACATTATCATACCAATTCATGAAAGGTATTGTGCTTAAAAGTCCCCAGACTTATAATGATGTGTAACATCCAGCTCTCATTGGTATCTGGCAATAATGTATAACCTGGCAAGCATTCTAGCTCAGCATGAGGTCACATTTGAATATAGCACACATATACTTGTCTTTGACTCACTTGGCACCAAGCACTTGAAGGTCCAGTGCATGTTGTTGAAATATCTCAGAGCAGAGGCCAAAACCAAGAAAGGTCTAACATATTGGTAAACCACTAACCCAAGATGTCCAGGTGTCATCCCTTTGATTCATATTATAACACAACCTCTATTGCTCAATGTAATGACATGTCACCTGCTAGGTGTTGTGATAAAAAGATACTGTAATAAACATTGTGATGTCATTTTTTCTTTTATCCTTTTATTACCCCTTTTCTTTCTTTCTCTCAGTCATAAAAAGTTAGGAATAATGTTTAAAAAGGAATCTTATCTGTTATATTCAAGGAGGAAACCATGAGACAACATCCTTTGTCGTCTCAGCCCACTCGCATGAGTCATAGACATGCTATGACATCATGAGTATGGACAGATGAGTAACGCACGTGATTACCCCGCACATGTGTCACCGATAATCGATTGGCCCAGTTACATGGCAAGCAGGCGCCTGAACCACCGGAATAATAAAAATAGAACAGAAAGGGATGTTGCGACTATAGAGGGTCGTACGAGGATGACAATGACACAGAATTTAAGATCAAGGAACGCATCAAACATCTCTAATAATTGGATCGCATATGGGATAGGAGAAGAAGGAGCAGCTTTCACATTATTATGTCAAAGAGACAGACATTTTTTTCTATGATCTTTTTTTACTTGTCATCAAAAATTATACTTCCAATTCCCCCATTCACTATTTTCTTCCCCCTGATGACTGATTATTTTCCAGATTTTTTCCACTATCCAAAACAAAAATCCAGCACTATTTGCTCCACAGATAGTACTGTCTTTCATCCCCTTAGTTACTAATTTTCCAGACCTCCGTCCCTATTGTTAGCATTCCCAAAATCACCCATACACCTTCTTGTATAAATATCATGATATTCCTGTATGTTATTCTTCAGCCAGAATTATATCCCTCTTGATACACTTAGAAAAGCTCAGGGCATTCAGACCTACCTTTCGAAATTTCCTACTATCTTCTTCAACAAAATTATACAATCTACAAGCCAGCTACACTAGATTATCTGTCTACTCCCTCAATTCATCACCACACACTGAACCTCTCTTCTTTTATTTGGCCAACAATCCATCTTGACGCTGAAGGAACCCCTGAGTTGAATCTCTGGAACATCATCATATACCATCTCTGACCCCCGCATTACGTCACCTTCAGTTAATCAACACACGTGCCATATTCAACATCACACTTATGAAGGAATCAAAAAAATCTTGAGCTATTTCCTTTTATCAAAAAAAATATAAAAATACATAGATATTGAAACTAGGTTCCTCATCAAGACAACAGCTATGATTGCGCCTTGTACATGCTCCACTTCACTGAGATGTTCCTGTCATGCCCACATACATTTTTAGACCTTATCAATGTATGTCATACTGTCTGTATTACAATATGAGGGTGATAAATGTATTTCACATGCAAGGACAAGATCCGAGCCTGCAACATCGTTGGCGGTGTGACCTCATTGCCAATAGATGTGAGCAACTCAGAAATCAGATCACCATGCTCTCCCAGTCAATCAACTTCACCACTCTTGAGGAATGACTATGATTGTCCTTATGTCTAGCTGTTTTATGATGACAGGCCCCTGCAATGCTGTGCCACCTTCTGCATAGATAGATTATTCATTAATTCCCTGAATTAAAAATAATTAAAGCTATAATAAATTGCATCACTTATAACTGAACTATATGTTATTGGAACCAGTTAAAAAAACAACGTTGCAGGAAGCCTCAGTGCTTCACAGCATTTAACCGCCAATGAGCCAACATCTATATGTACTCTAAACTGGCTGTGTATATATAAGAAGTGTTGGTGCAACGGTTAAAATGTATGTTACTTATGTAAGTGTTGCACTGCAGTAGGTCAGCAGTTTGAGCCTTGGTAAGGTGATAGTTTTAAATTTGCATTTATTGGATTAGTATACTGGTCAGTACATTAATCTAGTGGTGTGGTCATGTACAGTATCATAAATTAAGCCTTGATACTTAGTTGGTTTGATTAGTAGGACCTGGCATAGGTTATATTACCTTTTTTTTTTCTCTTCTTGTATATATATACCCACAGGTTTCCCAGGTATTCCTGGTGGGAAATTCACAGGTGATTGCAGGGATCCCTGGTCAATATTATGGATTTTTAGCTAATTGTATTATGGGGTTCCCAACAAGAGACTGCTGGAACCTCCTCATGATATTGTGGAATATGCCAGAATTATGGTGATGGAAAACCCTATAAGTTATTCGCGCATATCCCACAAATATATTTCTGGGACATAAATTCCACACATTTTAGGTCTAATATTCATGGACAATACAGGAATATACAATGGATGTGTCAAGTTTTTCTACCTTCTGTACTGGCATATCCAGTAACTGGATTACCTGGATGAACTACTGTGCACCTGTGGGCATACCAGAACACTTGCTAGGCTGTCCACACATTTCATCCTCAGGTTATCGAAATATTATATGTGGTGTGTTTTCCCAGTGACTAAGACTATCATCTATCCTTGATACATGATATCTTTTGCTCTATTTCCTGCAAAAACTAGTCTATATCGTCAACTCTGCAATGCCCTTACTCTTGCTCTAAGGTTGTGGAAATGCAGGAGCATGGGTCTTCTCCCAACAGGGGCTGCTGATTGGCTGGCATTTGAGTATCAGGAAAATGGCTGGAAGTTGTTATGAACTTGTACCTCTTGTCAGGTCCATGTAAGACCTCTCCCAAATTGGAATGGCATACAAGTACATGTGAGCCTTAATAAGACTTCTGAGTTTGTTGCCACACAAGTGTATGTCTTGGTGCTTAGTTGTAAGACCTATAAAAGCAATAAACTTCCTTACAATATCATGTAAATGTATATAAGTGTCTTATCAGGCCTACAGTATATGATAATGAATGTCTCAATGTGTTGGAGCTCTGGTCAGGTTCACACAAGTCTTCCCACAGCTTGGAATGGCATACAAGTCCCCATAAGCCTTGATCAAGACTTCTGAGCTTATTATCACACAACTGTCTGTCTTACAGCTATTTGCAATATGTAAGGTACTAACCACTGCACCTAAGGACCTGTAACTCATACATGTCTTGGAAATAGCCTAAAAATAAAATTCAAAGCACTTGAATATATTTTATTTGTAAAAAACAACCACATACAGTCATGTGGGCTAATTTTAGCTGTCCTTCACTTGCACAAAGATATAAAATATGCCATTATTCAGACTTGGATAAGACACTCGAGGGGGGGTTCAGTAACTGCCCTTGTAAATATTTTTTACTGTTATGACACCCTTCCCCCCCCCCCTCTTATGTGTAGCTGGGTTGCAAGCCCATTGAAAGTGCATTGGCTTCGGGACTGGAGCATATGGGCTTGATACATCATTTTATACATCAGGTTATCCAACAGAAAAGAAGTACAAGTCACTGACAGCTGAGGGAACTTATGTCCATGATAAACTTGTAAACCCACACATCCTGCTATGACTGAAAGGCATACCACTCGAACATCTGCTGCAGTAGCAAGCATACAGCCTCCTGGTTCTATATTGTCTTCCCTATGAATACCACGTCCATAAATGCTGCATTCAGCATGCTTGTAGAGACAGGCTCACCATGTCCTACCACTGCACCATCCCATCTGCTGGCACCACCCGCACTACCACTGGCACCACACAGAAACAAGACTTACATCTCACCATCCCTACACATGCCCATCACCAGCCATGTTCTTTGATTGGACTTCCACTCATTCCCCTTTTGATGTGTTATCCCAGTGTTGCTCCCTCACCACAGGAGCCTGCTGTCCACCTTATTCTATGGTCAGTGTGTGGATTTCATGACACATGAAAGATGGCCACTTACAGGATCAGGGTCTCAGTGGCACCTGGATCAGTCACAAGACTCAGGAATGGAGAGTCACATGCCTGCTCAATGTTGGCTTGTGTTTTTGTGGCAGGGAATCTAGCCACAGGCAATATGATCAACTCAATCCTCTGTGGCAGATGAATACTCACGTGGCAGGTTTGCCAGATGCAGGAATGGGCTGGGGAACAGCGTCAGAGCAGTCAATGAGGTCCTCTCTGTTATTGCCAATAATCATGAGCTTAGCCATGGCCTGCCTGAAGGAGATTGACATCTTCTCCTGCTTATTGATGAAGCCTTGCCACATGCATGCCATCCTGGCATCTGCAGAGCAGGTTTGTTGAGGTCACGAAGCAGATGAGAGGCACTTACCATGAGCGAGAAGGAAGTCTGATTGGATGTGGAATTAGGTTACAATCAATGCATAAACATGAATAAAAAAACTATGAACATTGCCAGGCCCAGCAGGAGCCCATGCCAGTATAGTGTACATATCCTGCTTGAACAACATTGTGCAAAGCTTGCATCTTATCACGACACCACTATCCATCAATGACAGTGCAGAGGGGTGCATTGCTCAGAGCTTGAATATGTTTTGTATCACTGCTTTGCCTGCCTCCTTTGGCCTGTAGGGGTAATGATGTTATTCAATAAGCAGAAAAACTCACCAGCTTCTAAACATGTTCTCACGCAATTGCTAGTTACCAGGTTTCTTGTGCCATTGGCTTTAGTTGTATATTCCCGCACCAACAACTACCATTCCAGCACTGTTGATGACAAGCACAGCTGCCACATCAGCATCGGCCACCATCACCACTTCCCCCACCACTACACTTACATACTAGCTTTGCACTCATTGACACATTCACCAATAGTATCAATGAACCTCACCATGAGTCCCAGAACTCATTGCGTGATTTTGGCTGCACTTTCAGTCACGAATGCAGGCACTGCAGCCATCAACTTTGGGCTACCCAATCAACCCTTCCAAAGGGTTAAGCAAGTCATTACAATGGCTGGAAGTGGAGCAATGATGTTGTAAGTAAATTATCTGCTTATTTTTATGCTGAAAACTTATCTTTTTTTTACAGACTTGGAGCCCTGGACTTTATCAAGGCATGTGGAATGCCACCCACTGACATGGAAGCAGTGGTGGAATTTGAGCTTACTGCCATGGGGTGCGAGGTCCCATCAGCACCGACTGCCACCAAGGATGATCCCCAGCTTATACCTCCACCAGCAAGTGGTGGAGAAACCCCCATACCAAGGGAAGGAGGCGCGATGATAGGGGAAGAAGAAGCAGATTTGGGAGGTGGGAGGATCGACAGAGAAGCTTATTGATCAGATTACAAGGTGAATAATAGGTTTCAATTGCGCAGTGTAGGATGGCAAAGGAAGAAATCACAGAGATGTATAAGATACAATCACAAGTATATTAACTGGAGAATTGTTTGGTTAACTGAGATAGATAACAGGTGACAGAACTTATGGGGGGACAGACTAAACATGAGAAGGAACATCTGACCTGTCCTGCTGTCAAGTGTTGGTGAATTCCATCTGCTGCTGGGCCCTGAGTCTCTCCAATCACTCAATGAGTCCATGCACCTCATTTGCAATCTTTTGTTGCCATTTAGCAATACCATCAGCATTTCCTAAATGGACATTGTCGGAGAGCTGATGTTGGAAACATTTAATGTTCTCCTCTCTACTGCTTTGCAGGAGATACATCTGCTCTTCGATAGATCGCTTGGCATTGTGCTACATGCAGGGCCTAAGGTGAGATGGTGTTTCATTGTCATAGACAAGTTTTATTGTCAGCCATTGCATGGCACTCTTGACGCAAGTCCCAAGCATATGGAATAGTGCCTGTAGTGGTACCACTCTGCAGAGCAGGATGCTCTAGTGGGGTTGTCTGGAAAAGCCCAAGTGAGATATTCAGGACCTGTAGGGGTGATGACTTGGAGTCTACGAGAGAGAGGACTGTCATTTGATGAGCCTGAGACGAGACCTGCTGGTAACATGATGAATGTATTTGTATGGGGGATGTCGCAAGAGGCTAGAAATAACACTCACATGGTGTGTCTGATGGCAACTGGGGTGAATCACGATGAGGGCTGTCCATCATGACATCCAGCTGGATGGCAACATGCTCCAGCCTGCTAGCGATGGGCTCTGATTTGAGAGATAGAACCTCGGTGCACAGTGACTGCATATGGACAAGAGAGTCATGGTCCAGTGAACTTGGGACAAGACCTATCAACAACCAGCAAAAACGTTTCAGTAAATGATGAGTGTGAGATGAGAAATAACGCTCACAAAGTGTGTCTAATAGCAATAGGGGTGAATCAGGATTAAGATTGTCCTTCAAGACATCAACCTGAAGGGCAGAATCCAATGGGGAATCTGGTGACAGTGGGACTGGGGATGGAATGGCAGTTGTCATCAGTTGTGAATCTGATTGAGAAACAACATTTTGATGAGGAATTGGAACATTTTCCTTTGTGTGATCCACTGTTTCTGTCAAAACCACAGTGGATATGTCTTGCAGCACCACTCGACCTCCCGTCCTGATGTGTTCCACTAACAGTGCCATTTCATACCCTGAGGGGATAGCAACATTTTCAAGTTCAGTTGAGGATGCAGGGTCAGGGATATGGTCATCAGGATGTGGGGGGTCATACATCAGTCTTCAATCCCTCCACCAAATGTTAGTACTGGGTTGCATCTTCAATTTATGTTCATTGTTATGGAAATGATATGATTCCATTTACTCCACCTACGTGTTCACATACTCACCATACCCGCCATCAGCAATACACTGAGTCCACCACCCTTTCACAAGTACATCGAGCCATCAACATTACACACTACGTGTCCAAGGCGCACACAGTGTGCACTGAGTCAAGTCGAGCCCCACCTTGAGGAACGCCGAGCATATCTGAGGGCCTCACCACATGAGGCCAAATATCAAGCCCCAGAGCAAGCAGAATGGATATACATCTGTCCGAGGGGACACAACCCCATACATTTGGCCCAATTTCTCTTCTTATATTGATATGAAACACTCACAGTCTATTTTCCCAATGATTCATATGTTGACCTTTCTATTGTAGTGCTCAGGTAGTCATTCCACAGATCCGTCCACCTCACTATGTGACTTATCACAGATTGCACCCCTTCTCCTTTCATCCCCATATATACATCACATGTTGATCCGCTCATGTTGCTTTACCTACCCCTCTTGTTTCTCCAATTCACCATGGTCTCTCTGTAGTCTACACTTGTATAAAACCCCATCTGGCACCTGTATATTCATTATCTTTTGCTAGTCAACCTCTGCGCTCGAGTCAACATGCAGACATTCCACAAATCTTACACTGCGTATCTAAAGCTACCGTCTCCATATATCTCACATCTCACACACTCCCTTCACCACTATTACCTTTCGCACATACCTCAGCCAATCACTATCACCACAGTCACCTTATCACTCAGTGACACACCAAGGACCTTAGCCAACTTCCCAGTGCCACGTCCCACTGTACCAACCCTGGACAACATGCACAGGCGATCGCTTACAACACCCTGAGCATTCCCTACACTACATCACACTCATATCACCCTCAGCCCATCACTTATCATATTCACATCCCCATAAATTGAGCTTTTGGAGTGTAAACCCTGTGCAGATATCCTGACCAAGTATAGCATAGTCACAAGAGGCAGCATCATTGTCCAGGTTGTTATCGGAGTCGTCATAGTTCACTGCCTGAGGGAAAAAATGGCTTGAAGGTGCAACTTTATCAAACAGTGCATTGTGCACTGTGATGTCCCAGATGTAGATCTGCCTTTTTGGGGGGATATCATAGAAGATGGCATAGTCTTCTTCTGAAGCTCTCACAACATGGAACATGTGTTTCCCAGGCTTGTCATTACAGGTACATTACTTCCAGTTTGTCCATTTGCATTTAGTATTCAATGGAGGCTCCAAAGGCGTATCATGGAGCTTGGGTGCAAGTCCAGCCAAATCACGTGAATGAATTTCCTGTTTGCACTACTGTTTCTCTGCCTTCCTGTGATTTTGTTCTGCCTGCATTGCCAATGGGTCAATGGCCATTAGAGGAAGAGAGAGGTCCAGAGGGGGAGTGGGTCCATGATCTGCATTTGATGAAACTACATCCTGGTTCCCCCAACCACAGGTTGGAACTTCCACTTGCCCCCCAAGAAACAGATCAGAGGGGCCCTAGGCCTTGTTTGACATGCCCTACTGGACAGGCATGCTCCACTGCATAGGCATGCCCCATGTGCTTTTATTGGATGTGACCTCCTGTATATGAGTAGATGCTCTGCACCCATCGACATTTTCCACACATTCCCTGGTCTCTGATGCAGTCGGATGAGTGGTGGATAGCCATGCAGCATCCAAAGCTGGCGGCAGCTTGCAAGACCACCCAGGTGTGAAGTCAACAGAGTCAATGATGAATTTGGATACTGTTTTGGAACCCTTCAAGACTTTGGTGTTATTGCTAACGCCTCAATCTATCAGAACGTGTCATTTACGAGGCTTCGAGAATATTAAACAATGCTGCAGCACAACTCCGGAAATAATTTAATATTTGTACCTTGGTTGCAACCCGTGTAATAACCAGTCCAAGTTAATACAGCTGGAAGGCAATGCGTTTCTTAGCAGCACTGAACAATAAACTATTAGTCTGTAGGCTCAAGGACACTATCGGGGTCCAAGCATATTCCAAAAAGAGGAATATACTTGACAGGAGAGTTTGTAAGTGGACTGACCAGGTAATCTGTCAATGCACTGCAATAACAAACAAATAGTATGGGAGGTGGCTTTTGCAAGTGGCTCGACTCGACTTGTGAAAGTCACTGAACAGGAAAATCAACTGAACAGTTCGTCTTGGGTAT
>QFFB01000592.1:0-51729 GCA_003316465.1 Ramaria cf. rubripermanens
CAATTCCTCTCCCCCTTAACTTCACGGAAATAGTTGGTCTCTCAGTTGACTAAGCTGTTTGCCCACTAGCTTCTACTGGCTGACAATCCTTTAATTAGCTTCATCAGTAATGACGGTATCCCGCTAATTTCCGGCTATGATTTCAAATGAGGGCCGCATTCCATAACGAAAACACGAACAGCGAAGTTACGGACATTCACGGTGAGTTCACAATCGTTTGTTGCTGAAGTGCTTTGAAGTAGGATTAATAGCTTCTAGTTACTCCTTATTTCATGGGAATAGTCCCTGTGGTGGGTACAGCTGCCATCTTTCTATTACACGTATACGCTCACTTTGATTTTCTGTTCTAGTGTGAGCTCATATATGTCAACCAGACACAGTACAGAAGTCTGCTCGATGTGGTATATTACTTAGAGCTTGCCATGGTCATCCTCACGTCGCTCTGGGATGGTCAGTTGATCCCTCCTATCATCTTTCGTATTCCAGAAATGTCACTAGTATGCCTTCAGTCCTGTTGTTGATCACGTTTTATCGCTATCGCCGCATCTTCCGACAAGCCAATATGGGTAGAATAATGTCGGTTTCTTTGCTGACACGTCTGATTGTTTTCTGTCTCTTTCGACTCTTCATTGCTGCGTACGTTCCCCGGATAGCTCACAGAATAAGGCTGACTGTACTATGGTATTTTTTGAAGCGTGGTCGCCTTGTATGTCGCCTTGATGAATGGTGACGCCGGTTCACATGCGACTCTGATCGCTGGAGATGCAGTTAGTGTTGGAGTGTCTCTTTGCAAGCATGCGCAAACTAAGACTCCAAACATATTCCATATCAATGACTTACGCCCGCCCCAAGACCCTCTTGTTGCATTCCTGTTACTTGGAGTACAGCGCGTACGTTCATTTGGACTGCCCCATAGAGATGAAATTGCTTATGAACTCGGCTCAGGATGTATTGCAAGTCTGGTTTCCTCGCTTCAAATTCAGTGCAGGACAAGATCCCTCCATGGGGTCGAATTGTGGCCCCGATGCCGAAGTCTGTGTTGATGGAAATGCGCCTCCGCCAGATGTGCAGGAGAGTAGCTGATACTGGGTGAACAATTTTGTTCGTGATATTTCCTTATCCAGGGTGTGCTTTGTTCACGCTAAAGGTGCCCAGACCTTCGTTTGATATTGGAACTCCTTACAGGAATCATGCTCTACCATCTGTAATTCATTTTTGCTTTGGTGACGATCATCGGTAGGTGAATATTAGTGTATTATATGTATTGCCTGTCATGCTGCTTGATCTCCCCTCATATGTATAGTGATTTCATGACAAGTTATTTACCTACCATCAAATTTAGAGTAGACATAACGGGCACAATGTTACTTGCATCAGTGTAGGCGCATGCACAAAAGCGCCACTACTTGAACATATATGTTTCAAATTAATGCCTCAGGCTGACCATTACATCACATTGGCAGAAGTACGACATATTTTTGATTACACCTTGAATAACGCTTTTTTACCCCAAATCTTGTCTTTTGGGTCCTCGGCCTATGTAAGACGATGCATACATGTGTTCCGTCAACACGGGTATGGTCTACCTGTCTAATATACCTCTAGCTCTGCGTGTGCCTTTTGGGCTAAGCCCTGAGCCAGTCCGTGCTTGTCCCTGAAGCGGGGCGATAATTTAGCCTGTGCTCCTTGCACACATGCATGACAGTTGAAATTAAAAGTCGGAGAATGAAGAGCGATCGTTGAACCAGGAAACGAGAAAGCTTTAGAACATCGTCTCTGGGTCAAACCGAAGCGGTCGAAGATAGGCTCAGATCGATAGGCCAATCAGCTTCAATCACTGATGTAAGTTGTTGGGGATGGCCTCGGCGGTACCCATCCACTTGGTAGCCACTGCTCTCAGTATCACAATCCGATTCGACAGCTGCAAGTTCTCGAATGTTCAAAACTAGCCTCCCGGCCTAAAGCTCACAAGTATGAGAATGTGGCACAAGTGAAAGGATTTAATCTTACTGTGATTCCAATGATAGACATAATCCATCTGACAGGATTCTGGATGTCAGTCGTGATGCAGTTACCAATTGGAGAGGTACGCACAGCTGTCCTATTTCTTGCAAATTTGGAGGTCCAACGGCGTACAAAACTGTAGCAAAAAAGTACATGACTTCCCCCTACTTAGCAAATTATAGCTGGGTAGGTTGCGTTATCACTCACAAAACATGCTTAAAAAAGAGGTATGAGATATCAGCCGGTGAATCTCGTTGAAAAGTATCAGGAAACCTACATCAAGCAGTACCCTGCTCCGTCCCTGTATGAGTGCGTATTAGTAGCGGATGATGTGGAAGGAAAGCTCCTGAACGCACCTGAAGAACACCTTCAATAACGGATTCAAAGAGAGACCAGGTGATTTAATTTGTTTAACCATTTTATACATAGTAAGGGCAAAATAGATGGCTAACGATGTTGAGTATCCAAACCAGGAAAGTCAACCAAATGTATTTTTATTAACGCCTAACGTACCTTGAAATGCGGTGACGAATGCACTGTCAAGTATGTTACGGCGTTTGTTGGTTTATTCGGAGATAAGTTCACTCACCCACCCTCAGTCACTTTTGAAAGATTTCCCGAGGGTTGTTGCGTAAAGCAATTTGGCAAGATGCCTGGGAGCGGATCAGGCTGGGGTAAACTAGTGGTCGGTCCAAACTGAATTCCTATGAATGTGAGAGCACCCTGGAATACATGCAGTCATGAGCGAAATGGCTTGAGGATGCTGCTGTAAATGAGATTTACAGCAAGTTCAGCTGAAAGGAAGATTAGCTTATTACTGTGAAATGCACGGAAGTCTGACACACCTATAAAAAGTGCCCCCAAAAATACAGCCACTGTTGCAACGCATGTGAGTTCAACGTAAATATCACCTGGCGTAACTAACTTTTTTTGCCTTTATGATACAGTGCATATATCCGAAGGATGACGAGCAAATCAACGAAAGGGAAAAACACCAGGATCCCCCTTCAACTGCGTAAGCTTATACGTCATAGAGCACAACGAACGCCTGATACCAGATTTCGAACGTGGTGAAAGGTGCGCAACTATACGTGAGCAGATCAACGGATATTCCTTTCTCAGCACGTATGAAGAGGGATCCTACAACTGCCAACATACAGTGAGTGAGAAAGCTTGTGCGACGAATACCTGAACGGGAAAATATCACCTCCACAGATAAGTTTGCGTTTATTGATGCTACATTCACATGTTGGCCCGATACACAAGAAGTGGGGAAAGCTTTATATACCATATGTGGTGATAATCAGGTAGCCCAAGGCATAGTATCGTATAATGACATGTAAGACAGTTATCTTCGTCCAAGAGGTCCTAGCAGAGTTATTTTGAGCCTGGATCAAAGACTAGTGGTGAATTACATACAGCCAGATATATCTTATTTCTTGGCCCGAGGTGATCAATATTTCATACAACAGCAACGCGGTGACGGCAACTTTCAGGGATTGATAGTACACAACATGAGATGGAATGGCTGGAAGGACCAGGGTATGCCTCACCGTTGTTTACGGAAGTGACCCGAAGCTCCCCAACGACCGTAGAAAGATCTGGGGGTATTGAATCCATAGTAAGCTAGGAGGCAGGAGCGGGTGGTAATGGTTAGGATGTAGCGTTCGGCGCCCACTTTTCTGAGCATGAAGCTGTTATACATGCTTGACGATCAGGATCATTGTCTGGTAATAGGGGCTTGTGTGACCGTGGGTTCCGGATTGAGTGAATTATCATCAACTTTGTCGGCAAGACAGACAGTACGATGATCCAGCTGTGCGGTTGCAAATCAGCACGTCACTGGCTTCCTGATCCTTCCTTACTAGGTATCCAACAAATTCGCCGGAGATTATGATGCATCGTGCGATCGGCGCGCCGAGCGGGGCGCTTGGAATGCAAATGGCTCTTATAAGCTTTAAGTATGGCTTCAACGCAAAGCCTCGGCGCTATCATGCAGCTGCGGCTGCTCGCAGACATTTTGGTGGCAACGTGCCCACCCGAGTTGTCAGGACATCACCGTTGTGCCTCTATGCCGCCCCACACGGCCTTTTCACTTCCCTTGAACATTGTATTATAGTGCCTGCAGAGGTTCGAGCTCGTTGTATCTGGCTACAATTTCAGCGCTCGCAGCAGCAATAAACACAGCAGCCAACTGCGATCACATTCGATCGGATCTGGCAACAACAGAAGTATAAGTATATCTTTGCTAGATAAGAACTCGTTCAGTGGCTCTAGTTATGTCTTGATACGTTTCAAGACATGATGGTGACAGAGGTGTCAGGGACTGGGCCGCCCGAGCAGCACCATCATGAAGCACTCTGAAACCAGAGATTGCATGCAGTGCACGTAGCTCACCCAGACTCAGACAAGGGCCGGTGATCAGTCGCATAACGCTGAATATCAATTTCGGTAGCGCATTGATACAAGGTTTCAGAACTACATCTTCGCAAGAAATACAACACGAGGAAGAACACGCGCTCCAATGTGTATACCGCCAGTTGTATCTCCCGCGTATTCCCATCCACTATATCATTCTCGTCGGTCCCCGTGCTCCCTCCCGTCCACTATATCAATCTCACAGGTTTGTTCTCCGGCCTTCTCCTTTATACCTCCCATAGGGATCGCCACGCCTTCAAAGCTCGCGAAATGGGGAGACTTGGGCGTTGCCAGAGAGCGGCTGGAAATGTCAGTCGCGCTTTCGTCCACTTCGAGGCAGGGCACCGAGTCCTCACGCGCGGTTGCGTGTTGGGTAGTAACACGTATTCGGATTCCGCGGTCTCTTGCGACCTGTTTAATGAAGGCATGTCGCGTTGCGATGAACAATGTGACATTACTAACTCCTGTACATAGCAGATCAGGAAGGCATCTGTATGTTCTTGTCAAAAATAACGTACCACTGCCGCTGAAGCAGATTCCGGCAAAGACCAGCAGTCCAAAAGGGGGCTTCCACCCTGCTAGCACTCCCATTCGGCACACAGACACGGGGGTAACGACCAATGTATACACTGAATGGGTCCCAAAGAGTATATTAATAGTATACCACATATAACCATGGCTGACGGCAGACCGACTCACAAATAGGATACCACATCAACCTTCGCGCAACCTGCCTCATATGCTTGCTGACAGAACAAGTATTCACCGCTTGGTCACTAGTGCTGGTTGTCCCATATGTGACAGTACCGTCATACGCATCCCTCGCCCAGTCAAAACAACCGGGTAGCTTGGCAGGTGTGCGCTGAGATGTGTGCGTACCTAATTGAGAAGGCGACAGCGTCTGCGAAAGCGCTCTGCTGTGTCGACGCCGGAAGCTGAAAGTGAGGTTTCCGCTGTCTCCAACGGTGAAGAAATTTGCAAAACGCAAGTAAATGAGTGCTTTCATGTGTCAGGGCTTCATATGAACGGTGTAAAAATCAGGACTCACTATAGACTATGAAAGAGGACCCAAGAGCTGTGAAAACCCAGATCTAGGAAAAAGAGGGTATGATCAGCCAAAGTTCGCTGTAGAATACCCCCGGATACCAAAAATACCAACATAAAGGTATATTAATCGCTCAGTATTGTAACCTGTCCCTATCCAACACCATGCTCCACTGAGGCTATAGAAGGAACCTCGCTTCGAAGTTTGGATCGCCGTAGGCCCGAGGATGGGGAGAACAATGAGCAAAGTCCAACCCAACCCTAAGATAATGGGCGCCATAAGATGATGAGGTTTTTTGACAAAAAATAACAGACTACAAGAAGCGTTAGAGCACCATAAGTAACAGATACGATCTTCAGAGTTTTGATTCGCACAAGAATGTGTGGATCCCGATAGCGATGGACCATATTGCTGCTCCCAAATCGCCCACCTCTGATACTGCTCCTTGAACTATACAGACACGGTCCTCTATCATGCGGCCCAACACAGCCCATCTATAGTTGAGGGCGAAGGCTGAGCCTATACTCAGAGACCATAAGCTCTGCTGAAACACCAAAACGAGGACTAAAGTATACCTTGTAAAAGGTCACAAAAAAGCAAGGAGACGAGATAGTACCCTAGTGGAGAACAGGTAAAGGAGCGGATGCTGTAATGTAGAGGTGTCTTTTGCCCGCGTGTCAGGAATGTATTACACTAATAATGCCGAAGAATTCATAACGTGTACTACCAGTAAGTCTTGTACTCACCACGAGGTAAGCTAGGAGAGTAGAAGTGCCCAATGCTGATAATAAACCAGCCGTCGCAATAGCCTGAGATGTAAGTTGTAAGTTCAGTAGACACGTGAGCAAATAATTACTCACAGCAAGGCCGGCTCTCTCCCCCGCGCTGGAAAACGACTGGTGAACCGTCATGGTTGTCCAAAATGTCTTCCAGGAAGAGCAGGGTGCTTCACCTGCAGAGCATCGGCTTGTTCAGGTTTCATTTTATCTTTATATAAAGAATTGGACTGGGCTTAGCCCGAGGTTCAAGTTCACCATCAGTGCGGCCATGTTTCACCATGCACAATGTCTCTGAGCATTACATAACGACTGTGCCGCCCGCCACTATAACCTATATATCAGCAGTTCATCCGGTGAGCCTGCAGACCGATCGCTTGTTATACTATATTACTTACCGGTACTGACCTCATTATTATATTTGCGTATATCTAACACGAAAACATACCTGAGCCCAGTCGGGCGCCGTACCTAGTTGTCTCACTCGAATACCGAGGACGTATGTACGCGCTTATACGCGTGACCAAATTACGTAAGAACTGATGGAAGCCCCATTTTCTATTTTGGGTGTAGCGTCACAGTTTGGCCCTGTGGTTTTCAAGATCGGTACGTATGGCTTATCGCCGGAAAGTGACCACGGTCTTTTTCGACGCGTTGGGTACTCTAATAACTCCTCGGCATCCCATTCATGTCCAATACGCGGAAGTGTTCGAGCCATACCTCGGGAAGCTGGAGCCGTCTCGAGTACAGGGCGCTTTTAAGAAAGGTGTATAGATTGATTTATTAATTATTTTGCCTTTCTGGTTGCGAATTTTACATTATTGCTTTTTCTCGGGCAGCGCTAAAGGATGTTCAACGTGAGAAGCCTGTCTTCGCAGGGGATGCTGAAGCATGGTGGAGGGATGTAATATGGAGAACAGCGGTTGGTGCGGGAGCCCCTGTACACTGTAAGTGCAACTGTGGACATACCGTATACTAGTAGGTCTTAGGTTAGGGTGAACCCCTCACTCGATAGCCTTGAATAAGTCGCTTGCTGCGATTGTCCCGCGGCTGATGCAGCGGTTTTCCGGGAGCGACGGATACAAGCTCTTCGTCGATGTCGTACCTACACGTTGGTGTTATATCCCCTACGGTCTTTTTGGAGCTTAGCGCATAACTGACAGTTGATTCCCTGAGAGCTGAGGGTTTCAAGATTGTAATGTTGAGCAACGGGGATCCAAGGATGAGTACGAGTCGCGAATTACGCTTTGCTTTCTCAAGGTAAAGATATTAAAGGAACCGCTTCCCACAGAAACTGTATTTGTCGAGTTGGGAATTGCCAAATATTTCGATCATATGTTGGTGAGCAAGGATCTTGGGAACGAGAAGCCGGCACGACAGGTGTGGGTAGATGCATGCTTGCATGTGGGTACAAGGCTCGAGGAAACAGTGCACGTTGGAGATGAGCTGGAAAGGTGAGTGCTGAGCTTCCCTAAACTCGCTGGGAGCAATCCAGACCGATTCTGTGTACGTGTCAGTGATTACAAGGGAGCGAGACGCGCAGGAGTGCATGCACTTTTGGTGCGCAGACCAGGACCTGATGGTAATGGAGAGTACAAAGAGACAGACGAAGTCCTCACACACGTGGAGATTGTTAGAAACTTATCCGAAGTCGCAGCATGGATATCGCAAATGAATGGAAGGTGATGTGATTATGGACTATGTCTGTGAATTTGGTTGCGGCTGTGACTGCTGCTGCTCTCTTGCGGTAGTATGATCCTCAGCTGATGGCATACGAGATATTGACTGCTCCTTTGGCTCAGCGATGTCCTCAATCTTTTCACCAAGCTTTGTCATGGTGCATCGGATGACGCGTGGATCTTGTCGTAAACGACGGTTAAGGGCGTGAAGCACGCGCGGGCTAGTGTCGAAATGCATTGTCCAGTAACTGCAGATCCAACGGGAAGTGAGCCTCAAGTAAGGAGTACACTGAAGATGAAATCGAGTGACGAACTCGCCAATTGTGTGCCACTGCTGGTGGCGGTTCATTCTACTTGGTAGTATACGCGCTCCCCAGTGGTTTAATGAGCGAACGACACCGCCGTTATCCAGAACATGTGTAGCGCAAGTTGTAACTAGCTCCTTTATGTGTCGCTGTAGACTCAAAGTGAATTATGGCACATATAAAGCACCCTGCAAAACCACGTACGTATTCTTTGAGATGGGTAGAAATACAGAGAAGTTCATATAGCGGCATGTCTCTTCGACAACGAAACTGAGGTTTCTGAAAATCTGCCAATCACGTGACCGCGGGAGTCAATAACGGTTACTGAGTTAGTCCTCGCTGGCATACCAAAATTTCTCTACACAATCATCCACGCTCTGAAATGGCTGTTTTGAAAGCAGTAAGTATGTTTGTTTCTTGATCCTGGTGGCATGGTATTAATACTGTGTTAACCAACAGATCGTCAAATGTACGCCATCTTTTTGGTGCACTGAAAATTGCTCTTGTGACACAGAATTCTAGCCGTTCTGTCAGGCGACACGCTTGTTTTACGTGGTCGTCCAGGTCCTCAAGGCCAACCTCCAAAAGAAAGGTAAAGAATTTGGGATTTAACGTACATTCCAGCTGACTATCCACTTTTGAAAGAATATTACATGTCGCTGAGATTGCCGCTCCTCGCATGGGCAGTTCCACTCGCGAAGACGAGGTCGGTTTCACTAGTCACTTACAGTGCAAATGTTATTTCTCACTGTTTCCAGCCCTGGGCGTTCGAGAGTCGCGAATTTTTACGTGCTTTTGCCGTTGGAAAGGAGATCACATTCACATCGACACACTCCCTGCCATCTAACGACGACACACCGCGGGATTTTGGGCAAGCTGAAATTGGCAACGTCGATCTGGCGACTGAGCTGCTGAAAAACGGCTGGGCCAAAGCTAACGAGAAGAGCAAACGGGAGCCAAACGAGGAAGATTTGAAGAGGAAAGACTTGGAGAATGAGGCAAAAGGTGGGATGAAGGGGATGTGGAACCCTCAGGGTCCCAAGGTGAGTTGGAATCCCTGTTTGAAAAGGCAACTTTGACAAATTCTACAGCCTTACACTGTCAATCATACGATGCCACTTGACTCTCAAGCCTTTATTACAGAGTGGAAAGGTCAAACAATTGATGGTGAGCTTCTCAATATTTCTTTTCCGAAAATTGCTTTGACAAGTCTATAAAAGCCATTGTGGAGCAAGTGCGCGATGGCACTACACTCCGCGTCCGTCTGTTCCTCCCAGACAATGTTCATCAGTTTGCCAATGTCGCACTAGCTGGGGTGCGTAGCGCCAAGGCCGCTACCAGACAAGGCGAGAGCGCTGAACCATGGGGTGAAGAGGCAAGTTGTCTTCCTTAGACGTCTCACCGACCTAATCCAGGTGCACAGGCCAAATTTTTCACCGAATCACGCCTTCTACAGCGCCCAGTCCGCGTTCTACTTATGTCGTTGCCTGCTCCCACAGCACAGCCCTTTGCAGCATCTATGAACGCCGCTCCACCTGCACCTGCAAGCCTATTCATCGGGACGGTTCTGCATCCCGCTGGAAATGTGGCTGAACATCTTGTTGCTACTGGTCTTGCGAACGTAGTCGGCTGGCATGCCGGCCTGCTCGCCAGCTCTGGCGGCATGGAGCGTTTACGAGCCGCTGAGAAGTAGGTATCCCTGGGTTTATCTTCTTTATCATCATTCATGATTCCGTCCTAGACAAGCCAGAGAGAAACGACTTTATCTCTATGCCAATGCTCCCAGTCCCACGAATGGATTATTAAAAGGCAGTAGCTCGTCGACAACTGTCCCAAACGGCAACAGCCGCGCGTTTGAAGCCACAGTCGTACGCATCTGGAGTGGCGATCAGGTCAGTGTCATAGACAAGGATGCAAACAAAGAACGTCGAGTGCAGTTCAGTTCTACGAGATGTCCAAGGTGATCATTCTCCGTTCTTTCAAACTGCGTTTTCATTTCTTGAACGTCGTCTTGAGGGTTCAGATCGAATCCTGCAGATACGAAACAATCGTATTGGGCTGCGGAGGCGAGAGAGGTGAAAAATCCCCCTTGCCAAGTAACGGTGTACTTTAGACTAATAAGTTTTCCACGTCTCGTAACTAGTTTCTACGCAAGAAGCTCATCGGCAAGCCTGTGCGTGTCTATGTGGACTTTATTCGCCCTCGTGACGGCGAATACGAAGAACGGGAGTGTGCCACCGTTCGGTTCGGCAACCAAAATATGCAAGTTGCATCCTGTATCTATCATCCGTTCATACTGATAGAATCCTTCTGTAGTAACGTGGCCGAACTAGTAATTGAAAGAGGGTACGCCAGCGTCGTCCGTCACAAGCGGGACGACGAGGATCGATCTTCGGATTATGACAAACTAATGGCTGCCGAACAAGTGTAAGCCCCTTTCGTGATTAGTGCCCCGCGTGTCCAAGCTGATACGGTGTTCTAGTGCCATAGGTGAGGGTCGCGGAATCCATTCGAATAAGGAGCAGCCGCTTCCTAGGATTGGAAATGCATCTGAGGCTTGTCATCCTATCGTAACAATGAACTAATGAAACTTATCATAACATTCGTAGACATACACCAAGGCCAACCAGTTTTTGACGGGCTTTAAGCGTTTGGGCCGACTACCGGCAATCGTACAGAGTGTTTCCGCTGGCTCCCGCTTTAAGTGAGCACTAGATCCGTGACCAGCAGTCTAGTTCTAAGCGTGGTCTCCTTTAGATTGTTTTTACCCAAAGAGAACCAAACGTTAACGCTCGTCCTGGCTGGTATGACATGTTGTCTTCGAACGCACATTTACTCACTGCTCTTTCAGGAATCCGTGCTCCTCGTGCCGGACGAGGAGAGCGGGAACGAAGCGAAATCAAACCAGAACCTTACGGTGTAGAAGCCACTGAATTCGCTTCCCGACGATACATGCAGCGGGATGTCGAGGTTGAATTTGAAGCCACTGACAAATCAGGAGGGTTCATTGGCACCATGTATCTGAACAAGACGGAGAACGCCGCGATAACACTGGTTAAGGAAGGTTTTGCAACTGTTCACGCCTACTCGGCCGAGAGTCTATCTTGGGCGCAGGCGCTCTTTGACGCAGAGGTGAGGAGCTTCGTTTGGTGGAGACAGGTATATTCTAACGCCGAAGATGATTGTAGAAGGAAGCCAAGGCCGACCGAAAAAATGTGCGCCGAATCACTAATATGTAATTCGGTGAACTAACCCAGACCTTATAGCTGTGGAGCGACTACGACGAAACTACTGAGCAAGCGGAGCAGGCGCCTCAAAATGAAACATCGGAGCCCTTGAAACCAGAGTATTTAGACGTCATTGTAAGTGACGTACGGACTGGTCCGGTGTTTAGTTTTTCGGTCCAGATACTCAACACTGAGGGTAGGTGCTCATGAGGTTCGCAGGCGGCCCTGACTAAAGCTTCTATATAGGTATTGCTTCGCTTGAAAAGTTGATGCACGATTTTTCGTTGCACCATCGTACTGCTACTGCCGCTCCTAGTTTCATTCCTCGCAACGGTGATCTTGTCTCAGCCCGCTTTAGTGATGGTTCGTGGTACCGCGCCAAAGTTCGCAAAGCTTCTCCGGGAAAGAAGGAAGCTGAAGTGTCATTCATTGATTATGGCAATCAAGACACGATCGGGTTTAAAGATATCCGTCCCTTGGATCCGAAATTCCGATCATTGCCTGGTCAAGCGCACGATGCACGTTTGAGGTGCGTTAAAATTAGCAAGCTTCAGCATCCTATTCATCCTACATCCCATATTGCAGCTTTGTGAAGCTGGTCAACCCGGAAAGCGAGTATCATGCTGAGGCGATCGAACGTTTCCGCACCCTATGCGAAGGACGAAAACTCGTTGCTAACACGGATTTCCGTGAAGGTACCCTGCTTCACCTTCGTCTCATGGATCCTTCAGATTCAGCCGCGGCAGAAGATCCACTGGCCTGTATTAACGCCGATCTACTACGCGAAGGTTACGCCTCACTTGACCGAAAGAACTGCAAATATTCAGCTTCGTATCCCCAAGTTGTACAGAAACTTCAGGACGCGATTGCCGGCGCAAAGCGCGACCGATTGGGCATGTTCGAGTTTGGAGACGTCGAAGAGGAAGACTGAAAGGGCTTCGAATTTGGTTATATATGTGTTTATCTGTTGTTGTGCGCGATTTACCCTCTAGGAGGATGGAAGAAGTGCGAAGTCACCTGAACGTCTATGTCGTTTGCAAGTCGCTGTGTTGGTGTGACATAATGTGTGACTCCTCGTGTCTCGCAATATTGGACCTAATTTGGAGACCCCTCTAGAGAATGGCTTCCTCAGTGCCAACAGGAAGTTTGAAGCTGCGACCACTCTGCCTTCCGGCCCTTGTTAAAGAGCGCACTCGAGGTTCTCCAGATCTTTCATCACGATCCTCGTTGTCTGCGTTGCCAATGCGCGGTAGTAGGAAGATCGGCCTGCCATCTGATCACCAGATGTATGCCCCCTTTCGACTCTTACATTCCAGGTATGTATTTCCTGTGTTGGAAGTTATTAATTCATTCTTCATTGTCATCATGTGTACGCAGGAGCGTTCACTTACCTGCGATCACAATTAACTCCCCGCCTTCATCTCCGGATGTCTCAACATGGTCTCCAGTTTGTTCCAGTCCTGCCGATAGCCCGCCTCCGAGAACGCCACGTGTTGGCTCAGGTATCGTCTACTTCTCAACAAAAAATCCTGCACCGTTGCGCCCTCTGTCGTAAGCCCATCCCCGCATTCACGTCTTAATATGTGACCTAGTCCAACGGACTGCAGTGCACCACTTCCGAAGTAAGTTCTCCTGGTTTAATCCCCTTTTCCAGTTCGGCTCACGGGATACAATGTCCGCCCCAGCCACTCAACTGTTAGCTTGACAAGCCTCAGCTCAAACGGCGCAACCTCACAATCATGCTATAGCACTGAATCTCACACTAATCTGGATCCCTTTTTCGAGGAAATATCCGACGATGCCATACCTAATGGCATGCATGTTTCTGCCAGTGTAACGCATTCCCCTACGTCAGATGCACCGCTGACGTCTGAGCTTGAGGGTATTGAAAATGCAAACGTGGCAGCATTTTATGGATTTGAGGCAGACTGGGTTGCTTTTTCTCCGGATGGTCTGGATCTTATGCCACGTGCACCCGAGGAGCCTAGGTACCATCTTCATACTAGCACCTCTGGAGTGACGATAATATTACTCTTAGCGACATTCATCCAGTTCCTGGCATCGCCCGGAAACAATCTCAGCGATTCAAAGTTAAGATGAAGACAGCTTTGAAGAAACTGTCTGCCTCAATAACGATGAAACATCATAGGCCACTTTTATCCCCTGTTATATCCCCTCCAGAACGCCTTGACCTTCCAGGGTACAACAGATCTGTAGCGCTGAGCCTATCTTCGCCTATTCAAGTGGCTAGGTTCTTATATGCTGCTGAGGTGACCGTGAGCTTAGAAATCTGTAGCGTGTTTCCGTGTTATTCCAGGATTGACGTCATCTTTCAAGCACGAGAAGCGACACAAGTTGAACAACTTTCCGCGAAATCAAGGGAGTTTCGATACACCTCCTTTCAAATATACCCCACGGCATGTTCCTGTCTCCGTGGACTCGGTGACTCGTGATATCAACATGCCCGATAATGTACTCCCATTCGGCGCGTCCTCTTTTGAATACTGTTTCTTTCCTGACGATGACGCTTTCCTCAGTCGCCCCAATAGTTTCCCCCCCTTCGGTCAAGATGAAGGGCTATGATCAATGTACCGCTGGGCTATTTGGGGACCTCCATCCAAGTTCTTCATCGCCACACAATATGTACACGTTGCTACACGAAGACATCGCATATACTCTCAAATCTCTACGGTCTTCCCTGGCCTTTGACGTCCCCAACGAAGAGCCCACGTCATTCCCCAAGATGATTAGTAAAGGGACATTCACAAGCGCCTCAAATCAACTACATGCATTCGACCCACAGCGTATGCCCTTTGCTGCCGAATGGGCCAAGCAGAAAAGAAAATCGGCTACTGCTTGTATCCATTCCTGCGGCAAGCCGGCGTGCTGTCCCTTTCCGACCACTTTCTCAGCTAGAAAAATACCGCCAGTACCCATGGATCCAGTTCAGCATCAACAGGATCCCTGATGGCATCTTGATTTTCAGATAATTGGTCACTGAAGATCTCCGGCGACAAGGACAGGGTCTACCAACGCGTGATTAGGACTTGGGAACATGTCACCTTTTTTCTTTGCTTCCAGCTGCCCCTCCGATGTGAATAATGACGAATTCTGCACGTTTCTTTTGACTTTCTCTCGTCACTATACATGATTCGTATTGTTTGAATTGCCATCAATGTTCACCCAGTTTCTATGATGAATCTAGATTTGTGAACTCCAAGCCTATCACTCCTAGGACCCTATATACCTCCACAAGTGATATGATTCATCTTCCAAGTGCAATTCTATCAGTATTACTAAACAAACTACTGCACGAGGTTCCCCTTGCCTAGAGACAGCAGACAAGACGATGCTAGCTTAGAGGGTTATGTAGAGCACGATTAATGGGAATACCCAATGGCTTCATGTCACGCCGAGCAGGTAACAATGAACGTATCAACAGTATCCAATCTCATTTAGAGGGGGAGGGCTTGGTCTTGGAGGGCTTGGAGGGTGTTTCCTCGACAAGAGCCCACATATAATAAACCCCTAAATACGAATCTTAGTAACCTCCAAACTGATAGAATCGCAGAGCAAACCTAAGCTACGATAGGGTCGCCACGCCTCAGTCAGATCCTCCATTTCCTTGGGTGTGAGGAGGGCTCCCCTACAAATAGAGTGGACGATAGTCAGCAGAGCCATGTAAAGTGTTCCCAGAAGCCGCACTTCGTTTTCTTTCCATTTAACCGTGCCTTGAGAGACATCACTGTCAGTCCTTCAGGAAGTGATGGTGGGTCTTTCTTCAGCGGGGCATCACCGTCGGCATCATCAATGCCCGTGAGACCCCCTGCATAAAGGACTTTGTTTATAGATGGTGTAAATGGCCCCGGAAGTACCCCCAAGCTTCCGGTATCCAGGTCAGCTTTGTGTGGGCTTTCGGAAGCTTCTTCATGGCCGGGAAGGCCAATGGTGGCTTTACCTTTCACTGGAGTGACTGGCATTGGTGGAACACGGGATACACTAGGCTCATCAGAGGCAAGGGTAGTCGATGGGAGGCCACCATTGTGTTCCGCCTGTGTTTGGATAGAAGACGACGTGACTTCACCCAGAATGCCGTTGTGGTCCGGTGAGTCATCCCTCAAAGGAACAGGAAGCTTTTTCGGGGATACAGTAACAGCATCTTTTGGAGAGTGCAAGGACAGGAACCATCGAAGGACTCCTCGCTGGACCCCAAGGTCCCCTTAAGAGAGACGGATGAGCAGTTGGGGACGTGCACGGCCAGCTGGGGACATGTCATGACGCACCAACTGGAAGAATATCGGGTCTTCTCAACGAAAATATGGCGAACATGTCCACTTGTTTTACCTGATGAGTCCCGGTTAACGTAACTTTCAACACACTCACCAGTCCACTAAAGACGACACGACCAAGGAGAAGCATTTAGAACTTCAATTCACCGATAGTATACAGACTCACGCACCCTGCCAATGCCTCGAACCTC
Organism: Ramaria cf. rubripermanens; assembly: GCA_003316465.1. Classification (NCBI taxonomy): domain Eukaryota; kingdom Fungi; phylum Basidiomycota; class Agaricomycetes; order Gomphales; family Gomphaceae; genus Ramaria; species Ramaria cf. rubripermanens. Next base: position 15,935 of record QFFB01000592.1, read on the forward strand.
GATTAAAAGTCTCGCCAGCTCTCCGTCGTCAGCTTCAACCAGTTTCTGAGTTGATAAACGACCGTCAGCGAAACGAGAGGCCAAATCCAGGACTGCAATCAAAATATATTAAGACAACATGCTCACGACCACGTTGGAATTCGCACCGTATTCAGCCTTACGAGTACTGAGGCCTGCGGTTTTCAAGGTGGCAACATCTGTATGACCCACCTGACTCGCCGTTGGGAAAACGTCTTGCGGAACTTTTGGATCACTAGTAAATGTAAGCCTTGGCTAAAGGTCCTCAGTTAATTTAGGATCTACACGAACCCAGAACCTATTGCTGGGGGTTTTTCTGGCAGAGATGGAAAGTAAAGCCGAATAAACCTATGGGTGATGGAACGCGCAGCCATCCAAGATATCTGTTGACCTCTGACGGGGTACGATATCAGGATGGCTTGTCGTTCAAACAAATTGAATGACTTACAAAATAGAAGTCACGAGAGTGCTGTGGCGTATGTATGCACAACTCAAGTCAACACTTAACACGGTCCAGCCTGAAGCGTTGGTAAGGACGCACCGAAATGGATCAACCCTTTCCAGCTGTTCGAACGGACGGCAAGGAAGTTGTTTGAAAATACCCTCAAACCTTGCGTCCGCATTGATAAGATGCTGCTTGGCAGTCTCAAACGAGAAACTGAGAACTGCTGGAAGCACCTGGCTTGTTTCGGAGGATGGCAGGGCTTGAGTACTATCTAGTAAGGTAGAAGGCGCTGTTACTCGCGCCTTCTTGATTACTTGAGATGGAGAGATCTCTGATGTATCCGCTTCTTCAGTCGTTCTTTTGGATTTCTGACCCGACCTTGAAGACCGTGGTTGGGCAGCTGATGCACTGCTCACTACGGCTGAGAGCGCTCTCATTGAACGGGTGGTGGGCATTGTTTCACGAAAGCAGAAGGGGGATGATTTCTCTTTTGTGATGAACGTACCCGTACCATCAACGAAGCGCCGAAGCGCGCCGTTTCAGCCGACAGCTGGCCGCTGCAGCCGTGTCCAGTCCGCCAGCCAATGCGCGCGACTGTGCAGTAGTAGGCAAGATCAATTGTGTAAGCAGTTTCTTCAAAGCCTCGTACTGCAGTAGCTACTACGTTCATCACAGGAGAGAAATCTCTTCGTAAACGATATTTTCCGTGGGATGTTACTGTAATAATTTTCTCCAGGACGGTGTATTACACTAAACACAATAATGTGATAAATGACAGCTTCAAACTTCTAGGGACCAACCCTATACGGTAGAAATGGCCGTAACGTTAACTGTATCAAAGATGCGACGAGGAAGCACATATGACGGAGGGAAACGGTCATAACGATTTGCTCCAAGATCTGGTGTCCCACAGTTTCAAATTATGGTTTGCTATTGTCCGTGGGTCAGTGGCAACTACTACGAGCTACGAAAATCGAGGCTACGCAGTCTAAACGGTCCACCACTTAGAACCAGGCAATTAAATAAAAGGCAGCTTCAAGGTACTAAGCCAATCCACGGTGCGCCAGCGATTTAGTCGCGCAACAAAAATCCCGGGTGGAAGAAGTTGATGGTAAACATTGCGATAATGATGGGTGCGCCATCAAAGACGTTGAAGTACCACTCGGTAGTAATAATTGGGCCGTTCCATCCACCAGCCAATTCAACAGCACGGTAGACAGATCTAAAACATTGAAGGTGAGTTGCTGGATATACCAGCCTGGGGTTTTTATACATCAATGGACTACGCACCGAATGAGAACCAATATGGTGGCTACTATCAGGCCGTTGACCATCAGGAGCTCATTGTGCGACATCACTCCGCGCTCGTGGCCGGGCTTTTCGAAGCCATTTGATGACTCGTTGTCATCTCGTGTAGCGACAGCAGTGAATTTCCTCAATGGCTTCTGGTAGTAGAAACGCCACAAGAACTCCGCGCCAAGAATTACGTATATTGTCATTCCAGCTAGATTGGGAAGAGGCGTCAGCACATGCAGCCAATAACGACGAGCAGCTGGGGACCAAAGGGATAACGCATATAACCTTCTGGAGTGGTACAAAGGAACTTAAAAAGAGAGAAAATCACCACTCACCCAGTTGCAAAAAGATACCTGCTAGCATGATATGCGCTCCGTTTTGAGGGTTGGTAGCACCAGAGGCCTGGGCACCCCCGAAAGCTTGAACAACAAGCGCACCCACATCAGCAGTTATAAAGGTGATGACGTCTGTTATTGATCAACATGAGTTACAGCAAGACTGTCATGGATAGGTTTAGACTTGCAAGCTCGCGGCGACATCCGGGCATATTGGGGGCCAAGGCGAGCAATGATTCTGCCAAGCATGGCGTAAAAGGCGGCGGTCAGAAATGTTGGAGAGATAATGGTGGTCGTAATTCTACACACACATGGGACCGGGTGCGTGAGTAGATAGATACGACTCTCAGAGACAAACTCACTGCATCATGAACGCGGTGTGGGATTGTGCATTGATGCTGCTCCATGATCTTGCCACCCATCCTATTAGTTCGCCTATACCGCACATAACGGCAGTTGGCAACATCCAATACGATCGTGGTTTGATATAAAACACTTGGACAAAGTGAGTAGCTATATAATATAGACATGAGCCGAGACGCAGTCGCTGCACAAACGTTACAGTAAGCAGCGCACCTGTCGTAATGCCGAACAACGCCACATAGAGCATACAAATCCATTTGGTAGGAAAGTAGCCGTAAGGCGTAATCTTTTGACCATTAGCTTTGAGCGCAACAAGCTCATCTACAACAGCGCGAGCAACATCTGAGTGATGCGAGGCAATTGAGCAAATACTGGCGATCTAAAAAGAATAGGCTGGCCGGAAAGTACGCACCATGTAAGGGGGCCATTATGGGAAATACACTAACGAAAGACAAGGAATTAGAAGAGTAACTCTCGGAAACGCAGTGGTACGTCCAAGGGGGGGTATGAGGTGAGGGCCAGTCGAGTATCAACCCAGCCGTATTTCTACATGTTCGGTCTTCAATATCCGATCCTCGCACAGCCCGCCCGAGCTGATCTGATGTTGCGTATAGTACCGGAATCCAAGTGTCACGGAGGACCATGTACTATTTTTCCTTCCTATTTCGGCCTGCGGCTCTGAGCAGTGAGGCACACAGTAGCGAGCGCAGAGTTACTTCTTCTCTCCTCTCCTGCTTCTGCACAATACTTACCTTCCGATTACGGGGAGTATGCCCATTCCAAATTCGCTTACAACTACCGCCTGGCACCACACATACCAATCCGACAGTCATCGCACTTGGACGACAATTGATCTGGTATTCTGTGACTCCGACCCCACACGCAGGATACTGACATGCTAGCTGCACACAGCGACCGCATCCCCACGGCTGATCGCCTCCCTATTCACACCACCCTGGCCATATTTGGATTCTTGGTGGCGCAGGAGTTAGACCCGAGCTTGCTCCACCGTCGCGCAGCGGCGTGGGCTGAATTTGGCGATCTGCGGGCGCTTATAATACCCCCGACCAGAAAATTTTTGGTCTGATATGGCGGATGTGGCTGAGGCGAGGTATATATCCATATGTTCTTTTGTGATTTTTTTTTTTTGGGTAATGGCAGTGCTGGCGTGAACAAAGGATGGTAATTATAATTATGCAAAATGCCGACAACTTTACTGTAAAGTCAGGCATTCCGACGCCACCCAACTCGACAATTCGGGGCTCAAAACGCAGTGTCCAGCCCTATCCAGCCCGACACCACGCAGGGTCTTCGTGTCTAAATAGGGTGGGCGGACATCAACTGGACAGCCACTAGTATTCTCATCCCCGGAGGTGGACCTAGGTGGACTTGGAAACCTGTTTGCAGAATTTAAAGTTGTCTGATACTTCGCCGCCGTCAGGATCCTCTTCCGAAACCGGTGAACGGCCAGTGGTGCCCCATACTTAACCTTGGCTCCACATCTTCATACAAGTGATCTCCCTCACGGAGCACGCCGCTTCCATTTAATTTTCAAGCTCTAGACTGTTTGCTTCGTCAAGATTTCATCGTATTTCTCGGTGGTTTTTTACGCGTTGATCTGCTTCACGGCCTGCCTTGTCTCTCTGTCCTTACCGCAAGCGATGCTGACCTCTGGTATTTTATTTGATGTCGGTTGCAGCACCTCTGTGCCCTTCTTCAACACTTTATAGCATATCCGTTGTCTCACCTGTTTGTCGCTGCCTATCTCTTGGCCTAAAAACAGCAGCTAGCATTTTTTCTCAAACTCGCCCCCGCCCCCGCCAGCGCTGAACCACAGAAATGCAATACTTTCTTTTGAATGTATTCTCGTAGCAGCACTTCTATAGTGTAGGACGCTGGAAATAATGGGGGATTTACAGGAAGTGATTCAACTCGACATTTTGGTTACATTTTGAATTATTTTGGCAATTTCCCTCGATCAATAAGTACCAGTTTAGTACATAGATTAGATGAGTGCTAGCTCGACCCTGACTTTCCATTGTATCGCCGAACTGCAACCACTGAAATTGGGCCGAGACACACCCTGCTGCAACTTTCAATGAATTATCCATGAACTTCGTGTTTACCCATTGATGCCAGCGGTTTTTCCACTGAAAAATTATGTCAATAAATCCCACAAATACTACTAGCTTCCATTCTCAGCAGCTAGACAACCATGGACATTTTCGTACAACTTCTGTCGTGTAAAACATGCTACAATTCGAATCTGTCTAATTGAATCTGTCTAAGAGTGATACAAATAGAGGCTACAGCAAAAGTAAAATATGGAGAACAAGTCCCAGTTTGGAGACAGATGAGGAACTAGACGGATGAACTCCCAGAAGGAAGATTGCCGCATATAATGTAGGAGGAGGCATGGGTTCATGGAATGGGGAGTGCAGGATAATTAGGAAGATGAGAGAGGATGATACAAATGCAATAAGCAATGATATCGGCACAGTGAAGGGAATTCATGCATAAGGCCCGCACACGACCCATTATTGTCAGTAGCTGGAACCTACGCTCCGTCCAACGCGCGTTCCAACCAGGGATGAATCTTGACTTCAGCAATGGTTGCCCTCGTGTGAGGATCAGGATCAAGACATCGGGTCAGGAGATTCCAGCACTTTGTTGAAATGCTGTTTTCTTGATGCAGTGGCACTTGCGTCTCACTTTCCACCCGGACGACGCAATTGTGAAGCTTGATTCTGCCGTGAGCGGCGTCTGTCGCCGACGGGAAGGCGCTTTTCCCAGTAATCAGATAGGAAAGAAGGATGCCCAATGCCCAGACGTCCGCAGGCTCAGCTTGATGGCATTCAACCTGCCTAATAATCTCGGCAGGAGCGTACGCTACAGTTCCACGGAAGTGACGATACCAGGGACGAGGAGCCCGCGGGTCAACGCAGCTAGCGGCGCCAAAGTCGATGAGCTTGACGCGGAAGGCGCGGTCGATGAGGACATTTTCATCCTTGATGTCCCTATGCGTGACGCCGATTCTGTCGAGGTAATCTATAACATCCACAACTTGCGCAAAAATGTAGCGAGCTTGCGACTCAGATAGGCGTTGGTATTCTTCAATGCACTCAAACAAGTCGTGCGACTGTCTGCGACCCATATTCGGACGCACACCCGAGGGAGGCGTCAGAGGTGAAGTAGGGAACACAGGAGACACAGGGGAACAGAGTGGCGAGGAAAATGTGGGGGAGGAAGGAGGATAGCAGGGTGACGCCAACACAAAATCTTCAGAGGCAGCGCGTGGTACTGTTTGATAAACAGGACCTAGAGGCGACAGCGATACCGCCTCCGATTCGGCAGAAAGCGTAGCTGTAGGTGCCTGGAGCACACCGGGGGGGCTAGACTCCTCGGGACGTAGTCCGGTGCCAGGGATTTGCTGCTTACCGAGCCATGGCGACCCATGCAATTCTTCCACCTAGAGAACAATTGGTGAAATGGGATGCAACAGTTGATACAACATGAACTGTGCATACGAGATAAAAGTAAATTCTGTCTTGGAAGAGATCCAAAAATTTGATGATGGCTGGGTGATCCAATAGTTTCAGCAGAACAGCTTCAGTGGGAACGCGTCCTAGCTCTGGGTCATGACTCCATCCCCAGCCGGGGACCTTGCTCTTTTCAATAAATTTGACTGCAACTTCGTGCCCCAGGAGCCTGTCTCTCGCAGTGACCACAAATCCAAAGGCGCCGACGCCGATCTGAGCCCCAGGAGCATATTTGCGTACGAAGTCGTGATGCAGGCCATGTCCAGCCGGGAAATGCGAGGAGTAGAGATGAGCGTCACTAGCGTTTGCCGCAGCGACGAGAATGCGATCAGTCTTTGCCCTATAAGAGAGACGAGAGCGATGTCGGGGTTGAGGAAGAGCGAGAGGCTGGGGAATGCGCCGCGGGACGGGATGGCGGTGCATAGCTTTCGGAGGGAGCTGAGCTCGAGATGGCACGAAGGGCTGCGCGCATGGATCCAACGCAATACGAGAGTAAGAAGGCTCATCTGTTGAATTGCGCGAGAACAGAAGGGCGACCTGGGTCTGGTTTCCCTCGCCATGCCCTGGTATGGGTGAGAAACTTGGCGTGGACGGTGTAAATGGAAAGGACAAATTATTATGCTCGTAAAACGTGCTCGAGGTAAGGTTAGGCGGAGTAAAAGGAGGCGAATAGGGTGTTTGTTGGGAGATGTATCTGAAGGAATGTAGTGCAGGTGAAGGCGGAGCAGAGATACTAGTGGTGAACAAGTCAACATGTTGATTTACCAACTCTCCATCGCGATTCTCGGTGTGTGGCACGGCACTCGAGATGGAGAAGAGGTTACGTGCTGACTTTAGAGATGGGGCTACGGGAAACATAACCGGAGACTGCGATAGAGGGAGGTGCGAAGGCATGCAAAATGTCGCGACAGACCAATATTAATGTTAGGGGAAATCTATAATTGAAAGCCTCGGTTCAAAGAATAATGTAGGTTAGACGCCCCGAATATGCCAAAAACGCGTGGATAGTAAATGCGGCTCGACACGAAGCAGGACAGCGGCAGAAGGACGCTGGTGACACTTTGCTTTTCTACGCGTTAGGTACAAGGCACTTAAGGACACACGAGAGACTGACAAGAGATCCTGTAGAGACTTGTAGAGCTCGTATCGGGGGGCTTAAGTAACTACGTTGATAGGTCATGAGTAACGGCGTGGCAAGCATGTCCGACTCTCGTCCCTTGCTTACATGGTCTAGAATATTGTGATCGGGCAAAGAAACGCTTGTAGGCACGCGTGGTGTGAGATGAAAAGCGGACGCATGCAGTTGTTGCGGACGGCGGCGACGAAAGCAAGATGGACGTCGAGCACAACAAGTTTCTCCAGGAGCAGCTAAGACATTACCAGATTTGGCCCCGTAAGCCCGCACTCTTATGTAATTACTTTCCGCATACCATATCGGGCTAACATTAGGCCTAACGATTCAGGTGAGTAAAAGAGAAAAAAAAGGTATAAGTGAGAATCGCCTCGAAATCAAAGTGGTCGTGCCTTGACTACTCGATATAAAATGAATATTACACTCCATGACGCTTCTACACTGAAGAAGAACGCTTTCTCTTCCTAGTGTCGGCGGAGGTTTCTCCAGTACTTGTGGCACTCTTAAATCTACTAATTCCTCTCGAAAGTCTCGTTTTTGCGCTCTCCGGGGTGCGGGGAGGGGGTCCAGGTGGCTCGCGCATTGAACGGCGCGGCGACGTCTTGCTTGTCAGAATGTTACTGCACACCTCTTGCTCTTGACAAGGCTGTACGCTCAGATCCCGTCCAAAGACTGACCTGCTGTGTTGCATACCCTGGTTCAGTCGTCGCCTCTTATTTGGATGATTGGAGGCTGAGAAAGTACTGTCGTATTGCAACGATTGCAAGGAAGGGAGTGTCACTGGTAATTTAACTTCTTCCAAAGCTGGAGAACATGGAGGAGTGAACTCGGCCTTCCGCAAAGTCATTTCGGGCGTGGGACCACAGGTCTTAACTAATGCCGCTATCTTGACAGAAACGTTGAAGGTGTTGTCGGGATGTACCAGTTGGTTGTCTTGTGCTACCCACTCCCTCGAATGTTCAACAGTATTGACACGCGAAGTAGACAGTGACTGTGTTTCCGCTCTCGGCTCCTGTACTCCAACAACGTTTTTCAGTCTTTAAAATCTTGAGAGGCAGGGCGGCGGGGAGAGAGCCACGTACAGATGAGACTTTCGATCCTCTCCCTTGCTTCCCTGGCTCCTTGTCAACTTCACGGTCTTGGAGCGTGCCAGGTTCTTCGGATGAAGTTGGTAAGAGGCTAGCCAATACCTCTATTGATATTAATTCGTCTTTACTAAGAGACCTTGAATCGACGACCGATGTGTTCCTTATCGAGGACATGCTGTCTAGTGAGTGAGTCGGAGGGACGCCTGGAATCCACCGGGTCGAATCAACCCTTCTTTATATCGTCTAATTAATCCCTTGGCTACGTCCACTCGCCGTAGCTCCAAGATCGTGCTTTGTATCGCTATTTGAAAATCACAACAGCCTTAGACCATTCATTTGTGAATGTGGACTCGGCAGCCACTTTGGCCCTGACGCTTTGGATAGTCGCTTCTAAAACACCGAAGCTAAAAAATGATGTGAATGCTTGTCCGAAAACATTTACATCATTTTCTCAGTTTCGAGGTTGTAGCTTTTGAATGAGTGAGAATCAGCTCGTCATTCCAGCCCCATGCTTCAGGTGCACCATCACCTTCCACCACACCAGATTGCTGAGGACATTTTTGTGGCATAAAAACATCGAAACTGAAACAGAGACCGAAAGTCAAAGGAGCGAATGAAAGAACTTAGCTTGCAATTCCAGGCTACATCGCACACCCCTCAGCTCACGGCGGCGAGTAGGCAGGTTCAACCCGAATGTGATTGCAAACCATAACAGTGATTGAGAACAAAGTTCGAGAAAACCATACCAACTAGTTACTTGCAACCGTGAGGCCGAGCCCAGTCCAAATACTGCCATACTTGATATTGTACCAGTACTGGTGATACTGCAGCTATGTGCGTCCCCAGAGCTCATGGAGGCCCCAGTAGTACTGTGTTTACAAAACAACATTATTGTTAGGTCCGCAGCGTCGACGCGCAACGGTAATTGTGGTCTCGGCTGAGCCCGTCACGCGCAAGGAAAGCCTACTACTAGTACTTTTGCAGCGGACCCGGAGAGACAGCACATAATTCAACAAGCCCTCTGCTGGCAGGGTTTTATTCCATGCATACCTTTCACTCAGTCTTTACCGTCCTTCTCCTCGTCATACCTGGACTCGCAGGTCTCTCCACTCCTGAAGATCTTGTAGCTGCATACTCTCTCACAGTGTCGACAACTCTCCCATTTCCCACCGCAACCCTCTCACCATCAGGCGCAAACAATTTTGTCATATCCTCATGGTCTCTCAATGATAACAAGGTTCAAAATCAGCCAAGTGACCTTGCCTTCGTCTCTGATCCATTCCCCACTTCCTCTTCCTCATCGCCCAATGCCGCAGGTCCCGTCATGCAAGTCACATATGGAAGCGGAAGCTTTGGAGGCAATGGCGGCGGCGTGCAGTTCCTTTCCCTCTTCAATGGATCCATCTCGCCGCAAACCATGCTTCTCTCCTATGAGGTAGCATTTGACAAGGGGTTCCAGTTCGTTAAGGGAGGGAAACTTCCAGGGTTGAGGGGTGGATCAAATACGCTAGGCTGTGAGGGAGGAAGTCAGCCTAATGGAACGGATTGTTGGAGTACCCGACTGATGTGGAGGACTGCAGGTGCAGGCGAGGGTATGTCTACTTTCTTCTCGGCTTTCTCTTCGCATCGTCCTTTGAGTAAGCACTGGCGAGCGTAGCAAGCAGAACTGTGTCCGTAACATTTCTTGTGCATCTTGTCCACCTACATACTGGAGGGGTATAGCATTGACTCTGACACCTTCAATTCCCATCACAGCATACGCCTACATACCAGACTCAAACGGTCTTTGCTCGCAGTCGAATATTATATGTAATCCTGACTTTGGAACCTCAATCGGCCGAGGATCATTCTCCTTCATGGATGGCGCGTGAGTCCTAGGTCCTTGGCGTGCCTTCCATTGCACTATACTGATGGTAATCGCCTTGCAACGGCAGCTGGAATCGTATCACCTTGCTCGTCCAACTCAACAGCCCGGGAACTACTGCTAACGGTAATATCATGCTTTAGTATGTCTTTTCTCACTTCTATGCAACCAACTGGGGTAACTCAGGTTTCCTGATATCCATGTAGCTATAACGACGTCCAGGCAATCCAACAGTCCAATCTCCAGCTACGGAGCAACACGAACGTCCTTGCAAGCGGTCTCTTCTTCTCGTGAGTGCCGATCTATTCCTTGCGACTCTAATTGATAGTGCGCTCTTCGTCACACCATGCCTACAGTACCTTTTTCGGTGGCGGCGATTCATCCTGGGCCTCGCCGTCCACCCAACACTCTTTTTATCGTAACTTCCGACTATGGGCATCCAGTAGTCCTTCGAACGGTACCGGCCAACAGGTGACATCTGCAGCTTCCCTGCCTAGGATATATGGACACGGTGGGAGATGGCAATGCATATGGTGGATTGAGATGGCGTGTCTTGCCACCGTGATGCTAGTCTCTTGGATAGGTATGGTCTGAGAGTGATTATAAACGTGAATAACGTTTGGCATTGAGTGTGGAGGGCGCGTTGAGATCGCCTCTTCGCTTTGGATGATTGTGCTTGGATGATGGTATGGACCACTGATTTCCTCTGGCATTGATACGTGCATGTGTAATATACATACAATGTCATTATTACTACAAACTCTGGGATTTTAGAAGCTATCGCCGCTGCCATGCAAAGGTATCGAAGGACTTGATGTAAAGCGCTGCCCTTCTTGGGATTTACACTTAAAACTGTGCCCATATTCGCGTAACTATAGCTTATCCACTATCCAAGACCTCACATAGGGCCTGGGGACGATCCATAGACTTATTTGATAGTCGCTTGCATCTTGACACAGAAGAATGGCGAAGTGAGGACGGAGAAAGCGGGAATGAGAGCACAGTAGCGATGGTAGGCGGAGGAATAGTGTTATGGAAAGAGCTAGTAAACTGTCTTGAAAAGGAAGGCAAGGACAGGCACAGCGTAAAGCAAGACGTGTTAGAGCTACTGATCGAAGTATCATGAGTGGTCCAACAATTAAATGGGTTCATAACTGGAGTCCACGAAAGATTGGTGGGCACTTCAATTCCTGGAGTCTGATTTATGTCTGGTTTGTGTTGTAAAGTCCAGAGCACATAGTATTTTTCTTATAATTTCTACTATTTTCCTCATTGCTCTAGCTAGTCTTCCTCATGTCACATTCTTGTGACTCGTCACCGGTAATGTCACCGGCTATTCTCCTACCGGTATTCCCTAGCATTCTGCCGGTATTCCACCCCTACAGTATTGCATTTATGTATAAATAGTTAGTTTCTTAGTTACAATAAATCATCGGTAAAAAGCCCATTCACTCCCTAGAAGGAGTCTGGTCGGTTAGTTTGGAGTTAACAGTGTCCTCCTCACTAATGTTTTGTTTCTCGCGCGTAGCGCAGCGTTCTCGTCTCCTCTTCCCGTACATTTCAACAGTTTGAGGCATATCATTGTGAGAACGGGACAACAAGCAACTGCGGAGGGACCATCAAGGAGGAGCGAAACAGCTTGGTCACAAAGCACGAGGGATCGTCGGAAATATTTCAACGTACGATGCGGTTCATCTCTCCGTTCACGGAAGAAAAGAAGGGAGGCACCATACACACACCGTTGACTTGAGTACGGCTCGTCCCGAAATACTTTATTGGTAAAGGGGGCCTGCTCACGGTCGGCAACGTACGATACGAGGTTAGTTCGATATGTTGTTACAACGGCAGAGTGGGAGCGGAATTCACTGCTTCTTTCCCTTTGAAGTTCGCGAGTATCAACCTATCCTCGGCCCACGAAAGGCATTTCAGTAGCCCTAGAGATATTGATAAGCAACAGGCGGTGGGATATAAAAGAGGGGAAGACATCAGAGCGGTACAATAAATGGCGGAAGACACGATTCATGAGGGCGACCTCAAGAAAGCCAGTATTTCCGCAAATCATGAAATCAACTCTCGGACGCACATAATATTCATTTCGAGAACCTGCACATCCGTGGGCAATCCAGCAATGTGTACGATAGCATCAGCGACATGCTGCACATCCATAGTCTTTTCACGGCGTGACGTTCCATCCGCCTGAAGTGTCCCCGCAGCGATTGACTGCGCGAGGGGGGTAAGTGCATTTCCTGTAGAACGGTCAGACCAAGAAGGCCTTGATACAAGGGGAGAAAGAACAAAAAAGAACTGCATTTTGTGAGGGACTAACCAATGTCAATTTGAGTGACGCTGATTCCATGTGAACGACAATCAAGCGCGGTGGACTTTGTGAGTCCTGAAACCGCGTGCTTCGAGGTTGTGTATGGAGCCGAGTGCGGACGTGGCGTATGAGCAGAGATGGATCTTCATTGGATTACATGGATTACAATAACTCCTAGTCTGAGAAGAGATAGTGAGTGAAATAAGGATGCTCACCCGTTGTTGATGATCCTACCACCCTTGGGAGTCTGTGTCTTAAACACCCGCACGGCCTCACGCGTGCAAAGGAACATGCCTACGACGTTTACGTCCAACACGGCTTGAAAAGTGTCCAGAGATAAGTCTTCGATAGGGGTAGCAAATGCCCCGATCCCGGCGTTCTATGGGAGTAACATGAATTACACAGCCGTATGTGAGCAGTTTTGGCTCGTACATTGAACAAAAGGTCCACTCTGCCTACGTGGGATGAGTGTTTCCATAAACATGCCATCTGTTCATATATAACACCTACCAAATGTCTCCACGGCTTCTGAAAACAGACGTGCAACATCTGTCTCGCTTGTTACATTACCTTGGACGACCAGTGTCTGTCCTGGGCACTCCCTGGCTGCATTTTCAAGCTCGTCTGCACGCCTCGCGAACAGTGCAACGCTCCAGCCGGCCTTCGAGAGAGCGATACTGGTGGTGCGTCCAACACCTGCAAGGTTTGACCGCAGTTCAGCAGATAGGATAGGAAAGACGATGTTGCTAAAAACCTGAGGATGCGCCTGTAATACAGGCTACACGCTGCTGATAGCTAGACATGGTGTTCCGAGTGAGTGAGCCAAACGCAAACAGAACATTTTCTCAGGGATTACTTACATCGCAGGCCGGCTCAATCGGGCCGGCGTCCTACAATTATTTTTGCCAATCCCACTTGAATTCACCAGCAACTCACCGTGTACCACTACACATATATCAATATTTCATAATTAATATTTTGTGGCCTAGCCTTCGGTCGTTGCGGCAGACTCGGACGTGTCTGGCCATCCTGCTGCAATAATCGCGAAACAGCAGGTGATGCAGTGGTTAACCACATCCGACTCGCTGTTTCACGAAGGTTGCAATACGCTGGCTTTGTGGAGCGAGACATCTAGTGAGGCTCGACGGTTGGTCGAGCATAACGGATGTGGCTTGCGTTAGCACGTCCGAACCTGTCTCGACGCGGAGGACCTATGCATCGCGAGACAGCGTTTAGCGCTGCTGGAAATAATGGTATAAATATTCCTTCTGTCGAGCTAGGATCCCCCAAGTGCTTTCCAAAGTACTTCTTCTCCGTATATCTTCCGCATTAACAAACCTTTAACCATTTATATCTTCCACATTTACCAACCTTTAACCGTTTACACAATGCTCCAACTCTCCCAAACCCTTGTCTCTTTGAAGCAGGTGGTCCTTCGTGGTGTCGCAAGGCACAATGAAGAAAAACTCCCCAAGGTCGAGGCAGATATCGTCGAGCGGAAAAGGCACTTGACGAGTGCCCCGTGGCTCGCGCTCGACCCCATGGTCTGGCCGTGTCAAATAACTGACCCAAGGCCGGTAGTTAGCAGGGCTCCAGGTGCTTCGGCATTGGTCAACGAGAGCTCGGACTCACTGCCCTATGCCTCCCCCACCTCATCAGCCACCCCGTCCATATTCTCCCAGGACAATTCCTCGACCATCACGGTGCTCACCATACCGTCCCCTTCTATTCCCCACATCGTCACCTCAGATTATGACGCTGAGAAGGCTGGCCGTCGCTCTGATATAGAGTGGGAGTACAAGGACATGTTTCGAGGGAAGAATGCAAAGGTGCGTCAGCTTTCTAAATCAGATGCTAATACGCTGGTTGGGGGGGCCGATCCCAAGACGTTGGGATTTTTGGCACCCCCTGGCGCTTTCCCTGTCATGGAAAGGAAGAAGAGAGTAACTCCTAGGAAGACCACTGAGCTGTGGGGTTGTGCAGATGTATGTATCGTATTATTCATATCAACTGATAAATGCTCACCTTTAGAATAGGGTCCCATCCCAGTTCCAAGTGCTGGCGGTTTCGTGGTTGTAGCCCCTGCCACCCGTCACCGAGCTTCTCGTACGACTGGAAAATCGTTCAAGATTGGCTCGGGCATGTATCACTATAAAACTCTCGCGAAATATGTGGCAGAGCAGACCTATCGTAAGAAGTACGAGGGCATGATCTTCGGCAGCAAGTTCTACACCGAAGATATTCGCGACCAGTGCTCCTATGATGCGTGGCTTGAATGGAAGGCCGAGCGTCCTGCCGAGGAGCGTGTGTTGTGGGTTGTTGGATGAAAACCTAAGGGTTTTCACATTTTTGGCCGACGGCATGAAAAATCAAGTACGCTATTCCACAAATTTATAGTCCTCACGATATAACCTTCGTTTTTCCAGCACATTCTATAAATCCTGATTTTTTAACAAACATTTCATTATGCGGCGCTTCACTGTCCCTTTTCGTAACTATTATCAACACCAACGTGGAGACACAAGGAGCCCAACGACACCTATGCATCTCTATACGGTATCTCAATTAAGATTTCGGTTGGTTACCCCCTGCCTTCCCCTCTCGGTCCTGCAGATTCACATGGCCGCTGTTCGATGTCCCTCTTCCTGTATGGCGAGGAGCTTGCCGGATACCCTCCGGGGTGTTTAGGATCGTCTCCTAAGCGTACGTGGAAGGGGAGTACCTCTCAACGGCGGTTGGATGGTGTTTGCAGCCCTGATCGGGTCGGAAAGAGGTAAGCGGCCGGAGTGGAGATTTTGGTACTGGATAGGGATGAGATGAGCAGCAACATTCGAATACAAGCAAATCTCAAAGAATCTTGGTTTTCCACTCGCGGCCATATTGGAAACTTGCGGACCTGGACCAGGCAAGAAGGCGAACCCGTGGACTTGGACCGCGCATGAGGATGGATCTGGATTAAATTTGAACAAGAGACGGTGAATCCGTGGACCTGGACCAGCATGAAGATGGATCTGGAATAGACCTTGACAAACCACGACTTCTTGAATATCCTTCAAGGTCGGTGTTCTGTGCACCATTATAACGAAATTTCCTACTGATGTCTCCTTCCACGCCTCAGTGTCTCCTTTCGCGCACATATCGTCGCTGCGGACATACAGAGCGCACAAAAATACAACTACGCATCTCTTTATGGTATTTCAATTAAGATTTCGGTTGGTTGCCCCCCTGCCCTCCCCTCTCGGTCCTGCAGATTCACATGGCCGCTGTTCGATGTCCCTCTTCCCTGTATGGCGAGGAGCTTGCCGGATACCCTCCGGGGTGTTTAGGATCGTCTCCTAAGCGTACGTGGAAGGGGAGTACCTCTCAACGGCGGTTGGTTGGTGTTTGCAGCCCTGATCGGGTCGGAAAGAGGTAAGTGGCCGGAGTGGAGATTGTGGTACCGGAGAGGGATATGGGACGAGCAGCAACACTCAAAGACAATCAGCAACACCCAAGACATTCTGACATTCTGCACTGCTCGAACAAGAACAGAATCCCTGTGATATTCGTGAAAAGCCGCGCGGACTTGGACCGGGAAGGAAGAGGAATCTGTAATGCACCTTAACATATCATGACTCATGCAACCTTCGTTCACGGTAAGCGCTTTGTTTCTGGCCATTTAGAGGAATCTCCTTCTCATGCTCTGCATATCAGGGTTCCCAGTGACAATTATATTCAACGCAGAGATACTGACCGCACAAAAATAAAAGACGTCATCTCTTTACGGTATTTCAATCGAGATTTCGGTTGGTTACCCCCCTGCCTTCCCCTCTCGGTCCTGCAGATTCACATGGCCGCTGTTCGATGTCCCTCTTCCTGTATGGCGAGGAGCTTGCCGGATACCCTCCGGGGTGTTTAGGATCGTCTCCTAAGCGTACGTGGAAGGGGAGTACCTCTCAACGGCGGTTGGATGGTGTTTGCAGCCCTGATCGGGTCGGAAAGAGGTAAGTGGCCGGAGTGGAGATTTTGGTACCGGAGAGGGATATGGGATGAGCATCAACAATCAAAATCAAATAACCATGCGCGAAACGCAGCCATACTCAAAACAGCTCGCTCATCCCAAAGAATTATTCATATTTGAAGCCTGCGGACCCGGACCAGACGGAAAGATGAACCCGTGGACCTGGATCAGGCAGGAGGACGAACCCGTGGACCTGGATCAGGCAGGAGGGCGAACCCGTGGACCTGGAGCAAGCAGGAAGATAGATCTGGAGTGGACCTTAGCATAGCACGACTTGTTCAAACACAGTCAGTATTCCGTCCTTCACCATTTCAGCGGAATGCCAGCTCATGCCTGTTTCCAGTGTTCCTTTTCGCAAGTATACTACCACTGAGACAGACACTACAAAAGAAAGCTACACATCTCTATACGGTATTTCAATCGAGATTTCGGTTGGTTGCCCCCCCTGCCTTCCCCTCTCGGTCCTGCAGATTCACATGGCCGCTGTTCGATGTCCCTCTTCCTGTATGGCGTGGAGCTTGCCGGATACCCTCCGGGGTGTTTAGGATCGTCTCCTAAGCGTACGTGGAAGGGGAGTACCTCTCAACGGCGGTTGGATGGTGTTTGCAGCCCTGATCGGGTCGGAAAGAGGTCAGTGACTGGATTGGAGATTGGGGTACCATTGCGGAGAAAAATCTTGGTAGTCCCACCCATTAATCGATATAAGGGGGATTCCCACTAATATTCCGGCCACTATTATTTCCGCCAGAATAATGGCTGGGCCTGGAGTTCCCCCTCTACACGACAATATCATGGGAATCCCAGGGAATTCAATGGATGCTCGCGGTGGATATGTACATCTGGAGACCGGGGAATGTCCACGATAATTTAGCTACTTTTCCTAATAATTAAGACTAGTTACGGTCAATATTTACGACCGTCCGTCCGTCCGTCCAAGTATTACTACCGTATACGTCCTGTCAGACCGAGCTCACCGGCTAGTTAGTGTAGGGTTTGCGTGACACGTGACAGTGACGGAGCTACGCGCGTACATTTTGCCACCCACTGATCTGAGAATCGAAGTCTAGCTTCGCGTTGGCCTGGTGGATACCATGAAAATCCACTCCAGGTCTTCGAAGAAGCTCTCACCACCGGTAAGCACCGCGTTTTTTTTTAGTAGCTTAAGTTCTGATAGTATCCCATCATAGCACGCGGAAACCGCAGCGCTGATAGCCACGATACTAAGGACCCCTACAGAAGATTTACCTGATATTTTGGCTCCAATCGAAGCGTGGAGATGGCCACGCTCCGACTTACACTCTTGGATCAAGGTCCTGAACAAATTTGACACTGCGCTTGAAGACGTCATCCGCGACTACGAAGTTGACAAACTTCAAGTCAACGAATTCACCCCACTCACAAAGAAAGTAGTTTGCCATATCCTGGCATTTGAGAGGCTGCTGTTAGAGAACTCGACGAACAGGAAGCTATTCAATTCTTACGACGTGAGTTTTTCCTGGGGTGTCCCCTATCCGATGCACATAGATATAACTTTCAAGAACAGCGACTCAACAGTCTGCTCTTTACTTCTGATCTTGACGTCCTAGTGGCAGATCTTCAACTACTCCTACGGCCTGCACAGCAGTACTCCGCTCAAGCCTCCGTATCTCATGCCCTTAATATTTCAACACCTCGTCTTCAGGCACTAGCAAAACGATGGCCCAACATCCGTGAGCATGGGCTCGAGTTTTCTGACCTTGCAAGCGATAAGAAACAAGCACAATTGGAAGTCTTACCTGCGGAAGCTAGCGAAGTCAATTTCGCTTTTTACCGGCGACCATCCTCGGAAGAGAGGAAGGTCTCAAATACAACAGAAGGTGATATTTTTGATGGGCAGCAGCGGAAATCCACTTCCACAGCACCGGTCATCGTGCATCTGGGACCTTTAGCCCATTCCTCCAAATCTACGATGGAGATTCTCGCTGATACCATCGAGTCTTATTCAGTGCCAGACGAGGAAAAGTTTGAATTGATGTGCAGGATCAGAGTAGCCAGGGCTTTGAGCAAGGCACAACACGAAGAGCGCGCCAAACTTGTGATAGTTAGACTGCTGGCAATCGCTGTCTTTTGTCCGTGTCATGGTTCTCTCAAACACTTTTCATACTGAGCGATTTCTAGGTCTTACGCAGAACGAGAGCTTGGCCCAGTCGTCAATATTCCTATACGAGCCTGATCTAGTTGCACAGATTGCAGAGTTCCTCCATCTTGATCGTGGTATCCACAGTTCTGTCCAAACAGCCGCAATATCTGCATTGGATGGCATAGGCCGTTATCGGACCAAGGTTCAAGAGCTGTTGACAGCGGTCAACGCTGGTGTTAACCATGGCATTCTTATGTCACTGTTACGAAGGACTGTCACCGACATCGCTAATCTGCAGTCCACCTTGCCGAATTCATTCGTTGAGGCACTAATTTCCTTCGTGACATTCATCGCATCGCATGCGTCGGGCGGAAACATGATTGTTGGGGCGGGTTTGATCCCGCTGCTCATTCAGCTTATTGAGAATAAGGCGTCATCGAGACTGTCAATTGTATCCAAGGCGATGCAGTTGGTCGATAATGTAGTCTATGGTTTTCCCAACGCCTTTCAACTTTTCTGCAATGCTCGTGGTGTAGATGCGGTCGTTCAAAGGATTGAAGTCAGTGATCTATCAAATTTTAAAATCCCGTTGTCCTGATGTTGTCCTAGCACGAAGTGAATCTGGACGTCCAGGAGAATGGGGATAGTGGTATGTATCTTTTGACCTTGCGAATTGTTTTATCGTTTACACTATTTTAGGCCAGTTATCATTCTCGCGCGCCAATGTTCTGAAACATACTCTTCGGACATTACATCGCATGATGCAGACGTCCGGAACGTCAGAGGGACTTCGTGGTCTCATCGATTCATCTCTAATCAAGAGCATCAAGGAAATCATTGAGCATCGAGCTTCATTCGGCCCTTCTGTGCTTCCAATTGGCAAGTTTCGTGGTCTGTGGTTGTATTCGATATCTCATAATACTTCTAGCCATCCACGTCATGGCCACTTTTGTCCATAATGAGCCTACTTCCCTCGGTGTGTTGCAGGAGGCGCGGCTTCCGGAAGCTTTCTATAAGGCTGTCGAAAGCAGTATTGAGCCCTCGATTGAGGTGATTTTCAACGAATGCTTCGCATTTCGTGTTGAACTCAGTTTTGTTTGACAGGTTGTACAAGCTATTATCAATGCTATTGGCGCCTTGTGTTTGAATCAGATAGGACAAGATCAGCTAGCATCAAAACCCACGATCATCCCAAGTATCTTCTCCATTTTCACCTCTGAGCGACACCTCAAAGTCTTATCTGAGAAGGAGAATGCTGCTATTATTGGCAGTGCAGTAGACGAGCTTGTCAGACATCATCCTTCTCTCAAGGATGGTGTTTTCGCTGCCATTGCTGCTGTTTTCGAACGAATTGAGGAGCTCGGTAATGCCTTTGTAGAGGAGAAAGACACAGAGAGTCTCTATAGGCTGGTGCTCGTCACTAAGGCTGAACCAGATAGCGAGATGGATGTCGTCGAAAGCTCCGATATTACCAGTCAAACAGGTACCTCTGTACAAGGTGTTGAAGCTATCGATATCGTGGCTGAGGGTGACCAAGGAAAGCAAGAAGCTGTTGAGAACGTGATTGTGGCATACGTCGATGTAATGGCTCGTGTAAGTTGTTTTGTAGGCTATTGTATTCGGCACGTTCATTTGACACGCTTTGGACAGTTTCTCGAGGGGCTGTTTCAGCATACGCCACACTGTCGCGACTTTGTGACCAAAACAGATGGTCTCGATCGCTTGGGTAGGATCGTAACTCTTCCGTGCATCCCTTACAATTATGCAAGCTCCCCCGGATCAGACGCGCTGGTTCAGGTTTTACGTGCCATGACAGATGTAGCACCTACCCAGACCATAAGCAAGGTCTTGGGCCAAGTCCGGGCTTCGTTAGACGAAACTCGCGAATTCTGGGGCACCATGGACAGCAAGTCCAAATTGTTGTGTTACGTAGACATCTCAAGTGAGTTCGAGTTGGTTTGTGCCTTTCTTGTCTTGATCGTATATTCTTAGCGGACGAACAACTACTTGAAGGTAATATAAAATTCCGCAAACTTATCGCACTTCATACTCGTGTAACTCTCATGGCCGACATATTTTCGTCCTCGACTTACACGCATGGGAGATTCTCGCTGTCTTTGCTGTCAGGTCTTACAGGACCCGACGCCTCGGATATCCTTCCGGATATTGGCGCTCTTCACCGTGCATGCATTTGGGAAAACATAGTCCTGAAAAGTGCCTTATCAGCACGAGGTGTCAACGTCAGTCGTAGTAATCTAGGGGTCTCCCCAGATGGTATCTCGTTGGCTGGTCAGGCTACTGAACTATCAAACGAGGGTGATGTTGGATCGGCTCTCCCAGGATCAGAGCAATCACTCGACGAAGAAAAATCGAAGGAAAGCGTGAAAAAAGTTGGCCCACAGGAACGCAATGCAAAGGCCTTGAAACATATTGCGACCCAGATTCCTACTTCTCTCACACCTTTCTTTCAAGGTATGCTCGGTGGCAGCAACTCTTTCCTCTGTGCCTCACCCATTTGTCATAGCTGTTGTCAAGTTACCTTCATTGCATAGCAGGCGGAGCCCGGATGCTGGACAGAAGCGTCAGGCTATGACGATCGCAAACCATGTTGCGAAAGTGACCTTACGTCATCTTGAATGGGAAGGATCTGGTACGCTATTATTGCCTGTAGTCGATCTTAACTAAGATATGCGCCAAAGACGACCTACTTGCATCTTATGCTTATTGGACAGTGATGATGGGTCTAATTACGGTCCTACTGTTTGAAGGTATGTGCAATTAGAGGCCCAATGTCACGGATTATTTATCGTCAATTGCAGAGCGCACGTCTCAGAGCAACATTCACACGATGCTCATAGTGGCCTTCCGCAGGGTTGGGGGCATAGACACCCTGTTGACTATTTGTCGCCGCTACGCAGCCGCTGTGGATCGTATTGTCCAGACCAAGACCACTGATCGCAGCGAAGATGAGAAGCAACAACTCGTCCACGTCTTTGGGGGTCTGAAGGTTGCACTTCATCTATTGCATTCGCTGGTGTCATCAAAGCCATTATTTGAGTCGCCGCAAACGCTCTTGCTCGTGACTAGGGATAAGAAAGACACCGACCCTGAATACTTCGAGCCTCAAGACTTTCTTGTCAAACTGAGATCGGCCGTGTTGCCCTTTGTGCGTGAACTATGGGAGGCATCATGGTTGGTTCAGGCGCCACTGAGCGTCTGCAAATCTGTTGTTCAGACAATGCTAGAGCTCATGGCTGGCGAGAACGAGGAGCCAAAAGGCGAGTCTGCTCCTGATGGATTGCCTACGCCAGTGGGAGCTTCCGGTGTTCTTCACCGCCATGTTGGACCAGATGAAAATGGTATACGACAGCTGTGCGACATGGGCTTTCCGCGTTCTGCAGCGGAACGTGCCCTGGTTCGAATGCGTAATAATGTCAGCGCTGCCGCCGAGTTCCTTTTAGCACAACCATTACCGTTCCCTCCCGATGTGGATCCAGATGACGCCAACCCCGAAGAAGCTGTTCTTGACCCTCAGGCCTCCAACGAACCTTCGGGTGTCGAAACAGAGCCTGTGGTCGGCGTCAGTGAGCCCCCAACTGATACCGAGATGACTACAGTAGTTGGTGGTAATGGAGCAATATCTCGTATCGAACCGGAGGGCCCAGCACCTGAGGTAACTGCCGCGAAGACCTCAGAGCAATGGCGAATAGGGCTTGGCGAGCAAAGAGACTCACTCAAGGAGGATGTCGGTCGACGCGCTCTTCGTCTTCTAGACGAACATCCATCGCTCATTTTTGATGTCAAGAACGCATTCATTGGGCCTGTAGATGGATACTCATCACGAACGCTGCCTCTCATTATTCAAGATATCAAAGATTTTTCGCCCGGTGCATATGAGATCCACGAGCAACCTCTTGCTGTTCGTTGCCGCTTGCTGGCGCTGGTTCTCAACGAGGTTGGATCATTGGAGGCCCGACTGCCTGCCAACGCATCTAAGGAACTGATGGATGTTTTGCTTGCTCTGCTGCTAGCGCATCCTTCTAATGCTGACAATGAGACGTCCGTTGTCCCCAAGTGGCTAGCGCCTCATCTTCTGGTTACGGAGGCACTTCTTGTCACGGGCGATGAGCCTCACACTATCGCCATTCCCCAAGAAGATGAGGAAATTTCTCAACAAGCCATTACAGATGAACCATCTTATCCCACGGCTCGACAAAATATCTTCCAGTTTTGCTTGAAGCTCCTTTCGAACATGCGGCTTCCGCGGGATGAGCTCATTGCAGTTTTGCGTCTTCTCGTTCATTTGACACGTGATCATAATATGGCTAACGAACTGGTCAAACTGGGAGGAATCGATACATTGTTGGAACGGTTCAAGAGTCTATCTAAAGACACTAATGGCTGCCAGATATACGTTGCTATCATCCTCCGTCACGTTGTCGAGGACCGATCAACCGTTGAGTCCATTATGCGTCTGGAGGTGAAGCGATGGTTTTCACAGCCTCGCACCCGAATCACGGATGTTCCCAATTATGTCCGCAGCTCTGGAGGAATGGCGTTGCGTGATCCTAACACCTTCGTTCACGTGACCGAATCAATGTGCCAACTGGTTCAGGCTCATCCGTCTGTCCAGCATATCACGTTGAAGGGCAGCTCGGTCTCCGGTGTCGAGCCAGTTAAGCAGGAAAAGGATCATGAAACTGACCAGATGCAGGTAGACGAGCTAGTTCGGGAATCACTGCCTTCGGATACACTTGAAAGCATGGTACATCACCTTATTAGCGAATTGATGCGCGTCGGAAAGCCTGCAGTGACAGGTTCAGCCCGGACAGGGCTACAATCCGGAGAGGAGAGTAAAGGAACATCTTCCGAGGCTGCTCAGGATAAACCCGGGATAGCAGCACCATCGTCTGAGAACGACGGTCGTGCTGACTACCTTTATGCATGCTTCCTCATGCAATGCCTCACGGAACTCCTCTTCTCATACAATACCTGCAAAACGGCGTTTCTCACCTATACTAAGAAGAAAACAACCACGCCAGCGAAGGAGGGGATTCCGAAGCAGAGAGCTGTAGTACTTAATTTTCTCCTGTCGGAGCTCATATCATTTGGAACCCCCGAGCCTGTCCCTTCACCTGATAGCAAGCGTAGAGTGATGCTGTGTAACTGGGCAATGTCGGTTATCGTTGCTCTCTCCGTTCATGTGACAGAATCCGAAGATTGCAAGGAGCTTCCTGGCGATTTTGTATCCATTCGGCGACTCGTTCTTGACGCTCTCAATCGTGCTATTAAAGACCCTCTGCCGGGGGAGTCGATCGAAGAACGTTATGGTCGTCTTTTGGCCCTGGCAGATCTATGTCATCGACTCTTGACCGTGAAAGCTGGATTAGGCTCTAACCACAAAGTTCAGGATGAAATCCCACTGCATATGGCGAAACTGATGCTGGAGAAAAACTATGTGGCTGCCTTGACTAACGCCCTGGCCGAGGTTGATCTGAACTATCCAAATGTGCGCAGTCTTGTTACGGCTATCTTACGACCTCTAGAGCACCTGTAAGCATGTTGGTTTCATCTTTCCGGTCGTCTTAACGATGTACCCCACCTCTAGCTCCAAGGTTGCGATCAAAATGGGTCGAGTTTCCGAAAAAGGGAAGGAGAAATCTGATGATAGACTTGCTAGCCTCAACTCTGAGCCTTCAGATGAAGAACACAACGATGAAACAGGTGACCGTGAGGAGACTCCTGATCTTTACCGCAATTCTGCACTTGGGATGTGAGTATTCTGTCACCACTTGTGGTGTCTTTGTTTGCTGCTGACTGACTTTCCTTCGGCCATTTTAGTTATGGCGGCGTAAGTACCTCCTGATGATAGGCTACTTTCCTGCTAACCTCCAGTCTTAGGAAATGGATGATGGAAACAACTATGCATCAGAAGACGAAATGGAGGAAGATGAAGAGGGCGGTGATGAGGTGGACGTGGAGTTCGGAGAGGAAGATACGACCGGCAGCGAAAATACGTCTACTGACTCAGATGAAGAAGACGCACATGGTGACCAGTTAGACATCGAAGCTCACGGTTCTGACGAAGGATGGCACGATGACGATGATGATGACGGCATGAATGAAGATGACGAGGACGACGATGAAGGGGATGGGTTAAACGATGACAGACAGGAACAAGAAATCACTTGGCAGGTTCGCCTTACCTACCTTGTGCACAACGTGTGCCCTGAGGCTTACTATCTTGTCAGGATGTCGCTGGATCTGGCGCTGAGGTTGATGATGGGCATGGTGAGGATTTAGATGAGGAAGAAGCCATGGAAGGTTTGTTGTTTTGTGCAAATCTTCAACCCCTCGTGAACCCTGCCGACATTACTCTAATAGGTATCCCAATGATGGGTGACGAAGAAGCTGACGAAGACGGCATGGTCTCGGAAGAAGACGAGTAAGTCACGGTTTGAAGCGCATACCTTTCATTATTTATCTTTTGGTCAGTATGGCGGAAGATATTGGAATATTGGAGCACGCTGATTTAGTGCACTCCGACGGTGAAGATGTTATGAGCCAATGGTTTGGTGAGTTGGCGGCGGGACGTGAAGCACAATTCTTCCCTGGTCCCCCTATTGCAGGCCGTCGTCGTTCGGGTGAGCTTTTACGTTTCCGATTATGGTGTCGCTAACATACGTTTAGCCAATGTCGCCCACGATCTCAATTTCTTTGGTGGACCACGAGCCGTAGTCAGTAGTGGCCCTGAAAACTCCACGCATCCTCTTCTGGTTGATCCATTTGGCTCTCAAGGCGGCGTGCATTCACATCCCCGAAGTTCACATCGTAGGACAAACCGCGGCAACCAGGCTGCCAACGCCTATACTGACCTTCTCCAGACTATTGAGGATCTCGTCAGTGGGGGAGCATTACAGCTGTTCCAGCAGCTTATGAGTGTCGGCAGAGGTACCAGCGAATTACACATCGACCTTCCTGCTCCCATAGGCGCTCATCTTGTGCCTGGTCTTGATCGTAACGCTATTCACCGTCATGGTCGCTCAGCTGTCTTCACTACTAGACTAGAGCGCCCAACCCGCACAGAGCCACGGGTGGAGACACAAGACTTTGGTCCATTACCCACTCTTCAACGTTGGGGAGAGGAAGCTAAGATGACCCATGGTAAATTCATTGGGGATCGTGTCAGCAAGCTGGCCAACCATGTCGCCGTGGCGCTTCTTCCAGCCGCTCGTGAAGCGACTAGAGAAGCTAAGCGCAAGGCGAAGGAACTGGAAGAGCAGGAGGAGCAACGCCGGAAAGAGGAAGATGCCCTGAAAGAGAAGGAAACTTTAGAAGCATCTGAAAGGACACCTGGGGAAGAGCCAGACGCACCGGCCCAGGCACCAACTGCTATTGAGGAACCCGAGGGACATTCAGAGGAATCCGGTGATGAAGTCATAGATGCCTCCATCCCAGGGGCTACACATGCAGTTGAAGAAGATGCGACCATGGAAGATGTTAGTCAATCTGTAGGGACGTCAGATGCCCTCACCCAGATTGTTGAAAATGCGGCTCCCGCGACGGATGGCATGGCGGTTGAAGGCGGCTCAACATCTTTACAAGACACGTCGATGGTTGCTCCTCCATCTAATGCTGACCCTGATAACGTGGCCGGACCATCCACGACATTGAACACGGAACCAGGTCCAGAAGAGAGTGCAGTGTCTGGATCTTCAAGTACTCAAAGAATTACTGTCACGATTCACGGCAATGCAGTTGATATCACGGATACTGGCATAGACCCCACGTTCCTCGAGGCATTACCAGATGATATGCGAGAAGAGGTCCTCAATCAGCACTTCCGTGAACGACGCTCAGCTAGGCAGATGCAGCCGCCGGAATCACAGATTAGTCCCGAGTTCCTAGAGGCTCTACCGCCCGAACTTCGTGCGGAGATCTTGCAGCAAGAAACGAATGAAAGGGCTCGCTTTCGTGCTCCGGCTCAGCCTCAGGTCGGAACTGACCCCGCTGGACCAGTAGACATAGACCCGGCGAGTTTTCTCGCAAGCCTAGACCCTCAGCTTCGTCAAGTTGTTCTGATGGACCAAGAAGATGGCTTTCTCCAGACATTACCTTCCCACTTGATCGCTGAAGCTGGCGTGTGGCGTGAACGTACTCATCGTCGGTTTGGATCACCTACCCGCGGCGCTGCTGTGGTGTCCATAGCTCCTGTTCAACCCGAAACACCACGAAAAGCTGCGGTCTCGCGTGATGCGATCCAGCTTCTAGACAAGAATGGACTCGCTACGCTGGTCAGGCTTCTTTTCTTCCCCCAGCTTCCTCGGAAGAACGTCCTTCTCAAGATCTTCGTCAACCTATGCGAAAATAGCAAAACTCGTGCAGAGCTTTTGAACCTTCTGCTCAATATTTTACAAGACGGCACTGGTGACCTGGCCGCGGTAGATAAAAGCTTCGCCCAGCTGTCATTCCGAAGCAGATCTCAACCTTCACAAGCCACTCCTAAATCGTCCACTAAATCCAAGTCCTCTGTTGAAGTGCTGGCTAGTGCTTCGAGTTCATGGCAACTAACTGGAGAAAGTGTTCCAAATCTGGTTGTTCAAAGGTGTCTGGAAGCTCTAACATTCGTAGTTTCCACAAATGAAACAGCCTCGCGCTTCTTCCTTACGGAACACGAGATTCCTTCCGGTCTCAAACGGACCTCGTCTAGGAAAGGTAAAGGCAAGGAAAAACAGCTACCCCAGGTTCATTATCCCATCGTGCCTTTATTGGCTTTACTCGATGGTCAAACGCTACTTAGGACTCCTACAATGATGGATTCGCTCGCAGCGCTATTGGCCACAGTCACGCGACCATTATCCAACTTGAAGGATGGTAACAAAAAGGAGGATGCCTCTAAAGCTATATCAGCTGGTGCCTCAGTAGATGCGACGGCAGGGAATACCGTTCCGTTAGATGATCGCCCTCCCTCGACAACAGAGGGTGAACTTAGCTCTGGTGATCAGCCATTGACGAATATCAACACCGATGATAGAGAATCGAACCGACAGTCTCCACCTATTGCGGGAGCACCTGCTGCCGTAGAACCTGTTAGAAGCGAGGCGCCTTCCACTTCATTAGGTGAGTCGAGTCCGTCATTTCTATACTTAATAATGATCATGACAGCTGAAGGTGGCATAGCGCCAGTACCTGAACAGCCTGCGACCGAGAAGCCGGCTTTGGATGCCCCTTCAAACGCTTTTATTTTACAACCTGTTATTCCACCACCTTCTTTACGGCTTGTCGTGAATATCCTCACCATCGGCGAATGTTCTGGTCGCACTTTCCAGTCGTGCTTGGCGCTTATCCAGCATCTCTCATGCCTTCCCGATGCTCGCGACTCAATCGCTTCAGAACTGAAGTCGAGGGCACAAGACTTTGGCCATAGCATATATACAGACCTCGACGAACTTGTTGCTGTGCTGCAGCAGGATAATGCTGGGGAAGATGTTCCTGCCACCATCTCTGCCAAGTTTTCTCCTGCATCATCGGATCAAGCAAAACTGCTTCGTATCTTGAAGACTATCGATTATATGTACTCTGTCAAAGGTACCACGGGAGCATCGCAACCGCAGTCGGAAACCGAAACACGACGTGAGTCATCGGACGAAGAGAAGGTTCATGCCATCTACGAGTCTTTTCGTTTTGCACCTCTCTGGCGACGCCTCGGCGATTGTCTTGCAGTTGTAGAGCAGAAGCCGGATGTCGAACACATGGCGACAGTCTTGTTGCCTCTTATCGAGTCCTTAATGGTTGTTTGTAAGTATGTCGGGTCCAAACCCAGTGCCGCACGAATTCTTAGGGGGTCCGCCTCGCCTCGTTCACCTTCCACCGCTCGAGAATCGATGGAGGATCTTTTCCTAACGTTCACCGATGCCCACCGCAAAATTTTGAACTTGATGGTGCGCAATAATCCATCGCTCATGAGCGGGTCATTTGCCCTCCTCGTACAAAACCCTCGAGTATTGGACTTTGACAATAAGCGGAACTACTTTTATCAGCAACTACGTCGCAGGCCACACAGTCGTGAACACCACGGCACCTTGCAACTCAATGTTCGGAGACCACACGTATTTGAAGACAGCTTCCATCATCTTCAACGCAAGACAGGCGAGCAGATCAAATACGGCAAGCTTAGTGTCCGGTTTTACGACGAGGAGGGCGTAGATGCGGGAGGTGTAACTCGTGAATGGTTCCAAATCCTTGCTCGCCAGATGTTCAACCCTAACTACGCACTGTTTCAACCTTGCGCTGCCGATAAGCTCACATACCAGCCGAACCGGGCTTCGTGGGTAAATCCAGAACATCTGTCGTTCTTCAAATTTGTTGGCCGCGTCATTGGGAAAGCCATATTCGATAGCAGGCTGCTCGATGCATACTTTGCCCGTTCGCTCTACCGACAGCTACTGGGCAAACCCGTCGACTACCGGGATGTAGAATGGGTTGATCCAGAATATTACAACAGTCTTATCTGGATACTGGAGAATGATCCAACAGTGCTTGACCTGACATTTAGTACCGAAGCGGATGAGGTGAGTCTTTTGATTAGCGTGTTCATCATTTGCTCAGATTCTTCTCTCCATAGTTTGGCATCACGCGTATCGTTGAGCTGAAGGAGAATGGTGCTAGCATTCCGGTCACCCAGGAGAACAAGCGAGAGTTCGTGCAGTTGTCGGCACAGTACCGGTTAACCAAGTCTATCAAGGATCAAATAGAGGCACTCCTCGGGGGCTTCTATGACATCATTCCCAAGGACTTGATCTCAATTGTACGCCTCATTGCTCTCTGTTTGTATTGGCACTGAATAGGTGCACAGTTCAACGAGCAAGAAGTCGAACTATTGATCTCTGGCACGCCAGACATCGATATCGACGAATGGCGCGCCGCCACCGAGTATAACGGGTACTCCAGCTCGGACCCTGTCATCGTCTGGTGGTGGCGAGCACTAAAATCGTTCAACCGAGACGAAAGAGCTAAGGTGCTCAGTTTCGCCACAGGTATATATCATCGGACGTCCCGTGACTGCGTCTAATCTTGCATGATCCAGGAACGGCGCGTGTACCTCTAGGCGGATTCGTTGAACTGCAGGTGGGGATGACTATCTGTCTCCTTCAGAGTCCTACGTTTGTACTGAATCGTCAACGTAATAGGGCGTACAAGGCGTGCAACGATTCTCGATTCACAAGGCGTATGGAGAATCGGACCGTTTACCCCAAGCACATACATGTGGGTAACCCCCTCTAATCATATCAGGGTACAGTAGACTGAAAGCGGTTGTGTTTGTCCGTTCCTTTACTAGGTTTCAATCAAAGTAAGTCATCATAGTCTAACGTATGGTTCCACTCAATCCTAATGCCTTAACTTCCCAGTCGACCTACCGCCATATTCGTCGTACGAGATGCTCCGCCAACAGCTCCTACTCGCGATCAATGAAGGTGGTGAAGGTTTCGGATTCGCCTAGTACAAATATTCCTTGCATTTTCATCCCTTCCGTTCGCGTATAGATAGCCATATTACAAATAGCGCATTTGTAAAAGTACACACTGCAATTCACATTTCTTAATATGCCGCCAGTGAGGGTATGAGGAATTAGGGTAGGTCAGATCCAGCAAGTCATAGACTACAGTTTAGCCCGCTCTTGTTCGTCATTCCGGACGCAAACAACTACCTTTCCATACGTCTGCCGCTTCTCCAGCGCGTCAAGCCCCGCAGGAAGATCCTCTAGCCGGAATGTCCGCTCATACACAATTGGCACGACTTTCTTCGACTCAAACATCCTATGACCGGCAGCACATCGTAAGCACGCGGCGGATATCGCGAACAAGATCAGGGTATTTTACTTACTCGAAAAGGTCCTTCCACACCTTGGGAATTTCTGACGGTTCAAATTCTGGGCGTGCCAGGGAGTGAAGGCATGGTCGTGAGCGGTAAGGAAGGCGATTACGTACTACCGTATGCACCCCAGTGGATGCCAATAATGGAGATGTTTTTGAGGAGGACGAGGTTGAGGGAAAGCTGTATGAAAGAAGTTTATCATGTGTTGGGGGATATTCGACTACGCGTACCTTTTCAATGTCGCCTGCGACGAAGCCTACAACTACTGCGCGGCCTTTCCATGCGATGCATTTTAGGGAATCTGCGAGTGTGAAGGTCAGAAATGATGGGGTATTGTATCGTGACTACGTGCCTCGAATAAGTCCTACAGGATCATATATCACATCTTGGGGGAATATCATGAACTGGTGAAACCGAAACCGCACATAGTACTAACCTGCGCCTTTACCCCCCGTAATCCGCATAACCTCCTTCTGCCACCCTTCCCAAGCCCACTAGGCATCAGTCCCACGCTCAGCGCACCCATAACACTCACCCTTCTCCCTATAATCCACCACCTCATCCGCCCCTCCCAGCCTTTGCGCCACGTCCAACTTGGCCTTTCCTCCCGCAGTCGCAATAACCTTTGCTCCCAGTCCCTTTGCAATCTGTACTGCCGCGAGCCCTACACCGCCCGCCGCCGCATGCACCAGGACCCACTCGCCGGGCTGCACCTGCGCGCGCCCCACGAGCGCCTCGTAGCTTGTCGGATACGTGACATACAGCCCCGCGGCCTGCGTGAAGGACATACCGCGTGGAACGGGAAGGAGGCGGGTGTAGTCGATAGCGACGCGCTCGGCGTAGGCACCTTGGGTCGAGCCAAAGACGCGGTCGCCTGGTTTGAAGGGGCAACCGACTGGGATGGGGGAGTTGGGTGTGATATAGCCGGAGAGCTCTGCGCCGAGGGTGAAGGGGAAGGGAGGTTGTAACTGGTATTTGCCTTGGGCTTGGAGGATGCTGCATGAGTGAGAAGCAAGTGCGGAGTAGAATGTATGAGTATTGACGTGTAGGACATTAGAACTCACTCGAAGAAATTGAGAGCGGCAGAATACACTTCGACGATGACGTCCTTAGGGCCAGGATTGGGCTCCGGGGCGTCGAGCGTGATCTGGAGCTGGGATGGGTGTGCATACTTTGTCAATTGCCAGGCTTTCATAGTGTCGCAGTGGGAGTGACGAGAATAAATACACGGACGAGGTGGGGATGGGCACCAAGGTAAGACAGAGGGAGAGCTCGCAGGTTGCAGTTCACGCAAAAAAGCTAACAACACTGAGCACTTAGGTTACGAGCACTGGGTCGGGCGTCGGCGACCTGCCTTAGCCGGCGCACGCTGCTGATCACGTAAAATTATGTTTATTACGAAAATGGGAGTCAAAGTCAAAGTGTTGGTAACATGTCTCGAGAGAAGAAAATGCGAAAGACTCGGGTCTCTTGTATCGATCCGTTTAGTAGATTTATATATGCGACCAGGATATACCCCGTAGGTAGTTGTGTCCTATCCAGTTGAGAACAACCCTGATTCTCCAGTCAGTCGAGTATCTGCCCGATGCAAGTGCTCGACAGCGTTCATGCTAATAAGTAGATAAGCAACGTAAATGCCAGCTGCCAGAACCAGTCACGCACCTGTTGCGCCGCCACGACGAAGTTGTGCTCGCAAAGCTCTAACTTCGTCCTTAGCTTTTGCTGCCTCCTCCTTTAGCGTTTGTTCACGCTGGGCTGCCTCCTCCTTAGCTTTCGCAGCCTCCGCCACTGCCTCTTCCTTGAGGGTTCGTTCACGAGCTGTCTCCTCCCGTTCGCGTTCCACTAGCGCCTCCTCATGCTTTAGCTGCCGGGCTCTTCGGTAGACCAATAGGATCTGGATCCTTCTCCCTTGCATTGACGTATTCCGTATTGATAGCTTCCAAAGTTGTATTCCAATAAGTATCATTGCGAACCTTGAAGCCCCTGAATCTTCCCGCCCGGGATGGAATCTCTGAGTTACCGTCCGATTTGAAGTGTCGCATCGCAACACCCATAATCATCGACATGTACCAGTAACACATGGTGTCATTGATCTGATAATTCAGCTGGTGCTTGGACACTATGTGAACCAGCCTCAGAAATTTTAGAATCGGGAATTTTTTTTCGAAGGTGTACGAGGCAAGTACGTCTGCAAACCTCTCGGCCAGCAGCGCGGTTAGGGTGGTGTAACTGATGCACTGCACTGTGTCGGATGCAGATATAGTACCAGATGAGGCCACAGAGGTTGATACGACCTGCTTAAATCCCGCATCCACTGCAGGTCCTCGTTCCACACCAAGTGATGTTGAATACGGACTTCTGCTATAAGAAATTCATGTTTGGACCTATTCGCAGAGAACAACTGATTGTACCAAGTAAGCTTGGTGACAGCGCATCGACGCGTCGAGTCCAAGTCCACATTGCATATCTCGTTGAAAAAGTACTCGGGACTGAAGGACTTCTCGGTGGAGTTGAGGATGAGGATTTCTTCTGTTGGGTGCATGTATGCATCATACCCTCAAAATCAAGCATAATATATTGCTTTTTTCGGACATCATGCGACACAGGGTGTCCAGTGCCCACGATCCAGCTGCCCACTCGCCCACTCACATGTCAAATCGGTCTGTTTTTGGTCTGTCGGGATCATCTTCACTTTTCAGCACAACATTTGCCTCATGTCAGCGAACTACTAGCTTGGCGTCAATCCAGTCTGCTCTCTCATCTCCGTTGATGTTTCTTGATAGGATGTTCAAGAAAGGTTCAAATGATTTTTCTGAAAATTTTCTGTATTTTTATCTCGCTTGATTTGTGAGATCTACTGATTTTCTGTATCACTATGTCATGTGTACCAATAGTTTGGCTCAAACTGATAACTTGGTCACCGAATGAGTATGGACGCTTGAGCACCAGTTGGGCAGTATATGTGGGTAAGACATATACTCGCATAGACCCTTCCTCCTCAGTGCTTGACAGTCACTGAGGAGGTGAGCCCACTATAATTTCTCCATATTTTCTGTACTAATTACCTTGTAGTTAATCTATTTAGGTAGTTTCTCTGAATATACTCAGTGCTTGACAGTCACTGAGGAGTTAATTTATTTAGCTTCCTCAAATTTTCTGAGCTTACTGCTTAAAGTTGCTCATAATCCCTTCATCTTCATCATTGTGGTCAGACATTGGTGAGAAGAGTCGGCGAATGTACCACCACAAAGAGGTGAACATCTGGACATAAGGAGGGCATGAGGTACTTCCTCGTGGTAATGGGCTGCTTTGTAAATGCCCGGCCTTGAGCCTTCCTTTCAGAGACATGCAAAATCTCACAAATATGCCTCGGCAAAGAGCGACTTCAATGCAAAATCTCGCAAATATGCCTCGGCAAAGAGTGACTTCAATGCAAAATCTCGCAAATATGCCTCGGCAAAGAGCGACTTCAATGCAAAATCTCGCAAATATGCCTCGGCAAAGAGTGACTTTGACGCGAAACCATCCATGCCCTTCATTGAGTCAAAGTCCCAGCGTGAATATTGGCACGAGATGGGGCAAGGTATGTGCTTCCATCAAAAACTCACTGCTTTAACCCCAAACTTGATTCTGAAGTGCCTATTCTACGGTAACGTCAGTATGAATGTCCCACATTATCAGGCTCAAAACCAACAATATCGACTGATACTGTGAAAGAAGTGTCAAACAGTGAGCAGCTATGTGCAAAGTTGGGGTGCGTCCAAGTTGCCAGTTCGGTGATGTCACTGTGACCTGTATGGGTCTACTCTTGGATGATCGCAGCTGTGTCTTCGGCTTCGGTGGACTGGTATTACGAGTGACCAGGCTCTGCAGTGGGTGGGCGAATGAGTACTTATTACAGATTGGGATCAATAGCAGCCTGTGCACTTTTCCCCACAGTTTTGACTTTCACTTCGACGATTTCACTTTTACTCCTGCCCCCCTGCACGTATGTGAGGGTTTGAATACACGGTAAATACTTGGTATGGATGGTGTCACAATTGGGAAGGGCGGATGACTCACAACTCAATGTCAGAATCTGACTCCGTATGTCAAGGTTGAATTTCAGGACTCAGGCTGACTCTTTCATATCAATTTGTCACTGTTAACCATGCACCCCAGGAATGCCATAGCTGGTACCATCCACATTTCTTAAACAATGTATTTGTTGTATCTATTGTAAGCAGGGCCTTGAACATATATGTAAATGATGCTACAGTTGCAGCTTAGTGTTGTCTACTTGGAACTAGCTGATCGATGCTAGTTGGCGTGTTGGCTTGGAGCATCTCAAAAACCATAGAGTAACCTTTTGACAATGCTGCCTCCAGCGCAGTGTCAAGCCATCCTCCCAGAGCATCCACATCGGCACCTTTGCCAAGCAGCAACCGAACGATTGCAACG
Organism: Ramaria cf. rubripermanens; assembly: GCA_003316465.1. Classification (NCBI taxonomy): domain Eukaryota; kingdom Fungi; phylum Basidiomycota; class Agaricomycetes; order Gomphales; family Gomphaceae; genus Ramaria; species Ramaria cf. rubripermanens. The sequence goes on from QFFB01000592.1 coordinate 50,765, forward strand.
AGACCCCCCCTAGGTTGCCGATTGCAACGCAGTGCTATACTTCCCGCCTAGTGCATTAACGGCCGCTCCTTTCTCGAGCAGAAAAAAATCTAACCATCGGCTTGCTTCCTCCTAATGTGGCAGCCTGCAGGGCACTGCCAACCTCCCCTTCTCATGGGTTTACTGTTATTGGAATGTTTACGACCGGTTTGGCATCAATATGATGAACGATGCTGGAGGGGAGAACACAATTTAATGTGTTTGCGAGCAAAGAAAGACTGGCCAATCTAACGGCACAGAATAGCAACATTAGTGATTCACCAGCTATGAAGGTTGTTAGCTTCATGCTTTAACTATGCCAGACTTCTCATGGAAGTGGAGGGCTAATACCTTCAAATTGTTGTAACTAATGTTCTAGTTACTTATACATGTATGTATAGGGATGAAGCCCCATGATGCGCCAGATTAGGAATAGCTATGTCACTGATGACATGAGTGTGAAAAAAGCATAACAAAAGGTAGAAATATTCCTAGTAAATGAGGAAAATAGATAAAAATACTAGGAAAAATACTAGATAATCCTGATATTATAACATTTACATCCGCTCCCTTCTCTAGCAGTAACCCAACAGTCCCATTGTGGCCATGATATAACGCTACCTGCAGCGCAGTGCGAGAATACCCCCTTGTGCATTGACATCCTCTCCCTGCTGCAACAGTGACCGACGGATGTCATGGCAGCCCTAGTGCATCACTGTCTGCAGCACACCGCCATACTTCAGTATCACCATCTGCTCTCATTTCCAGCAGTAACTGAACAATCCCATTATGTTTTCCATGATAAAATGTAAGAAGAAGGAAATAGAAGAAGACTTGAAGACAGGAAAACTTGATGTGCATTAACTTGAGCGCATAACCAGCCTCATTGTTAGGGGTCGTCCACAAATAAGCTACCTATTTATGAACAATTACTAGGTAGTTAAATA
>QFFB01000593.1:0-16377 GCA_003316465.1 Ramaria cf. rubripermanens
ATCAACAAGGCTCAAGGACAGACTCTGGGCACAGTTGGGTTGGATTTGAGATATACAGTGTTTGGACATGGGCAGTTTTATGTGGGTGTCTCAAGGGGAACAAATTGGAGGAGAGTGAAGGTGTTGCTTGAGGAGGGCACTGAAACCACTAACATTGTATATAAAGATGTGTTACTTAGAGCTACTTGAACTTGACTTTCCCAAAGTGTATATAAAGATGTATGTATTACTCAGAGCTACTTGAACTGGATAGATTTGACTTAGCACAATGTGTGTAACTTGGTGAGATGCATTAAACTACCGATCAATTAAACAGGCAACGCCTGCCGTGTGAAGCACAGGTACCGAAAACTCGTACAATATATAAGGAGGCCACTCTGACCCCCTCAGATCAGTACAATCTGATCTAGCAATCTAGCTTCTTCTATCCAATTCACCAACTCGCATGACTTGCATATCTTACTAAGCTGCTAACCCCAGCTAGGGTCATACAGTTACTTTCCTGTATTGATTCTCAGTTAAGTAGTTGCTTTTCTACTTAGCCACCTGGACTAACCCTCTAGGTGAAATATCTACAGAGTGAGATTGTCAATTGATTTTCTTGCCAATTAGCACTCCAATACCCAAGATGAGCTGTTCAGTTGATTTTCCTGTTCAGTGACTTTCACAAGCAGAGTCAAGCTGCTTGCAAAAACCACCTCCCATACTATTCGTTTGTTATTGCAGTGCATTGACAGATTATCTGGTCAGTCCACTTACAAACCCTCCTGTCAAGTATATTCCTCTTTTTGGAATACGCTTGGACCCCGATAGTGTCCTTGAGCCTACAGACTAATAGTTTATTGTTCAGTGCTGCTAAGAAACTGTAAGGGAACCGGTTGTTCAACCAACTGGACTTAGCTGCACAACCAGCTTAACCCTTAGCTACTTTCTTTTTTACTTTTTAGCTACCAATGTAGCTCAATTTTGACTCTTTAACTGGCCACTAGGAATTTCACAACATTCCTCAAAGTCCCCTTAATTTTTCCTTAATTTCTTCGGCAAGAAATGACTGGAAAACATCATTTCTTGCTCCTTTTGAGCTGTGGACCCCTTACAGCCCACAACTCTGTTTCTGACTTTCAATTTCGAACTCCGCTGGACTTCTCCACGGTCGCTCGCATTTTCGGACTTGTGACCACTCAAGCACCCACAAGTCTGAAAACTAGGCTCTCCTAGCTTTTCCAGCTGAGCATCAGATAATTACCATAAGCAGTAACAACTGCTGTACAGCCTGTTTGGCTTAACCAAATAATGCACAACTTGGTCAATCATGGCAACAGGGCTGTGCCAGGCTGAGCATGGCTGTACAAGGCACTAGCTTAGGTAATAATAGATGGAGAGCCTTGATTGGCTTAGAAGTCCTTGGAACCTGGCAGTGTGTCCCAGAAAGAGTTAGAACTCCCTGGAAACTGTCAGAGTCTTCCAACAGCTTCTACCAGCTTCCATATCCTTCTACCCCTGTTCCATTAATAGATAGAAGATTCTCTCAGCTTACTAAGCTCCTGTAAATAGTCTATATAAGGAGGCCTTTCTGCCTGCCTTAAACAAGAACCATTTTCTATCCTACACACCTTGTGTGCCTTGACTAAGCTGCCAACCCAGGGTTTATACACTTACCAATTAGATTAAGCTGCCAACCCAGCCAGGGTTTATATGCTTACTCATTGGATTAAGTTGCAACCCAGCCAAGGTCTATACGCTTACTCATTGGATTAAGTTGCAACCCAGCCAGGGTCTATACACTTAATCAACCCAGCTATTTTCCACCTCCTTCTCGTGTGACTTGTTTAGTGCATTAATTCTCAGTTAAGTAGTTGCTTTACTGCTTAGCCACCCAGACTAATCCTCTAGGTGAAATTCTGCAGAGTGAGATTGTCAATCAATTTTCTTGTCAATTAGCACTCCAATACCCGAGACGAGCTGTTCAGTTGATTTTCCTGTTCAGTGACTTTCACAAGTCAAGTAGAGTTGCTTGCAAAAGCCACCTCCAGTCATTTGTTTATTGCAATGCATTGACATTAATCGGGTTAGTCCACTTACAAACTCACCAGCCAAGTATATTCCCCTTTTGGAATAATCTTGGACCCCGATAGTGTCCTTGAACCTACAGTCTTATAGTTTATTACACATTGCTGCTAAGAAACATATTGCCTTCCATCTGTGATAACTTGGGCTAGTTATTGCATGGATTGCAACCAAGGTACAAATATTAAATTATTTCTGGAGTTGTGCTACAGCAGTACTAGTATTCTATTAGTCTCATATACGACACGTTCTGATAGATTGAAGTGTTAGCAATAACACCAAAGTCTTGAAGGGTTCCAAAACAGAAACACATTGACTTCCAGCTGTATTACCTTGGACTGGTTATTACATGGATTGCAACCAAGGTACAAATATTAAATTATTTCCAGAGTTGTGCTGCAGCATTGTTTAATATTCTTGAAGCCTCATAGACAACACGTTCTGATAGATTGAGGCATTAGCAATAACACCAAAGTCTTGAAGGGTTCCAAAACAAGCTCAGCCCTACACACTGGAACACGGTTAAGAGAGTATTCCAGTATTTAAAGGGTACTACTCACCTATGGTTGTCATTTGGGCACACAGATGGAGGACTAACTGGCTACGTGGACACAGATGGTAGCATGGCTGAAGACCGACATGCGATCTCTGGTTATGTATACATAATCCACGGCGGTGCTGTGTCCTGGAGTGCAAAAAGACAAAATATTATCTCTTTATCTACAATGGAGAGTGAATATGTAGCAGCAACTCACACGGCGAAAGAAGCCCTTTGGCTTTGCTCCCTTATCAAACAGCTCTTTGATCTTGAGTTATCTCCAACCATGTTGTTTTCTGACAATCAATCAGTGATCACACTCACAAAAGATCATCAGTATCGCATATGAACTAAACACATCAACACCCTGCCATCAACAAAGGTTAAACATTTTGCAGTAGAGCTCAGGCTGACTGTGGTTTGAGGGGGAGTGTAGAAGTGAACAAGCATGTGACAAACCACATCACCCCACATCACCCCATTGTGACAAAGTGAGACATGCCATTGTCCAGGTTCACATACGGTCTGTAACCCAGAGCTCTTACCATATCCAGCGGAGTTGCCCATTTCTCGTTGGTTGCATTGACGTTCGCGCCGCGGTTCAAGAGCATCTCCAACCTCCGCAGGGAGCTTCGAATGTCCCCCCGGCCTTACCGCCGCCGCATAGTGCGGTGGTGTGGTGCCCTCGTTGTCAATCGGCTGCACATCCATATCATAATTATTAAGTATGAAGTGGACCTGAGATGGATTCAGAGAGTGTGCTGCGTAATGGAAAAAAGTCCGACCTTGCTTGTCGGTCGCGTATATGTCTGATTCATGGTCCACGAGGCATTCTACCGCGGTATTATCCCACACATACGCCTCCGCCGCATAGTGCAGACGGCGTCACGCCCTCGTTGTCGACCGCATTCGCATCCAAGTCGTACTCGAGGAAGCATTCTACCAAACCTGAAGAGGCGGCAGCGCGGAGCGGCGTTCATCCTTTTTTGTCGACTGAGCGGGCATTTGCTGCACGCTCCACGAAAGTCCACTGCGCCATGGCTCACCCCCATGTTGTCAATCACATTCACATGCAAATCACGCTCCAGTACAAATTGGACATTCTCCACGCATTGCGAGGGCGCTGCAGAATGGAGGATTGTCCGACCCTTTGTCACTTTGTCTGATATTGAGACCATGGGCTAGCAATGACACCATCTCCTCCACATTCAGGAGCCGCAACGCCGCCTTGTGGAGTAGTGTTTGATCGCATGAGTCGGTTGCGTGGATGTCTGCATCGTGCCCCAAAGGCAATGAAACACATCCGCCGCTGTGCGCAACTACTGCGCTGCTTAATGGCATTTCTCCTTCGTCTACTTAACTGGGAACGAAGAACGAAGTCCCAACACTATATCGCATCATCTCGGGAAGATTCCACTCTGCTAGAAAGTTACAAATTGACTGACATGGACTCATACTCGCTAGACAACGTCCTGGTTAAACTTCGGGCGAAGAAGCGAGACGATGACGTACCTCCATTCTATTACATTCAACAATTTTCTGGTCCGGTAGGAAAAAATCAAGTGCGCGGCTGACAGAATTTCCATCGACTGACACGAAGATGAAAGAAACCAATGTAAGACAGCTACGTTGAGGAGCCGACACGCGTACGCAAGTGGACACATCTATGTTCCACATTTTCTTTAGATTTTAGAATTGTCTCGGTCTTTGTTCGCCACTCGATGCTTTACATTTTCGAAGTATAAGTTCTTACAGTAACCACCGAGTAGAGACAGTTTTCGACCTCCCGTCTACTCGCCCGGCTCCTGTCTATTCTCTACCGTCAGAAAGTAAACGACACTTACACCAAGTCCATTTGAGGTAGCCAGCGAATAGATGACCTTAGAAACCTCCAATTGACCACTCTAATCGGAAGTGGACAGTATCGAGAGAAATCTGAAGACCCTACCAGCCAGTATAGCGCATGTGTTCACTGGCTCAAACGGGATGTGGCAGCTTCGCAGAAAAACTGGAGACGCTAAGGAATTCCTTGACCAAGAAAAGTGCTAACCCCAACCCAACCCTATCTTGGTCCCAGCCGTGTTGAGGGGGTTCACGGACAATGAGATGTGCGCAACCATCGATCAACCTCTTTGGATCCGTGACAACAAACTTGTCATCCCAACGATCTCCAGGCATGTCGTCAATGGCAGCGGCCTCTAGGCGTTCAAAAAGGGAGAGGGGCGCCATACCGTATGTAACCCATTGCAATACTTCGTAGGCACGATCGCGTTGAGTATTACCGAGATGAATTCCAGAGAACGATTATAAGTCTCATCCAGTCCCGTGGGAAGCCCCCCCTTAACAAAAGCTCAATCTCGGCATCTGTTTCTTGTCGACTAAGATGAACCACCTGTAAGCGCACCCAGATAAACCTGATGTGACAGTCATGCTACCAAAATGGTCCATGAACGTCCAACTCACATGCCGTGAGCACTCTCTGATAATGCCTTGATGAACTCGTTTCGTAGCTCGGGCTGCCTTATACAACCTACTTCTTTTTTCATGATGATGTCACCGCCAGGCCCAGAGAGACGAATTCTTTGATAGACATAGCTGTTCTGTCTGCTGGTACGTTATCTTCCCTAAGCGCTATCGAAGGCCGCCCAAGTCCACTCTTGATTTCGTCCTTTCCCCGAACAGTCACTAGCAATTGCAGACGTGGAGTACGTGCTAGAGCTTTCAAGATGGGGGGAATAGATTTTCGATCAGTATTGACCGCGGTCAAAATTTTGAGCTGGTCCAGAGCATCAATGACGAGGTAAGTTGTGTCAAACCTCATAGATAGCGTAGTTAAAGACTTGTAGCGCTGAGATCTCCTTAATGGAGGGGTTGAAAGCAGGGAAGTCAGATGAAAATAACGAATCTGCTTGGTGAGATGATATAGTAGAGTACCCAAGGGCACCTGACCATCACGTCTCTTTCGGATCATCGTGTTGACAGTAAAAGTAGGCAAAGGGTGTACTGGAATTCTTCGTGTCCATGAGGTCTTCAATAACAGTCGACCTATCACAAACATTACTCAACTACTGACAGGTGTAGATGGTACTTATGCCAATATAGTCTTTCCTGTGCCGGCTGGAGAAGAGATATGATGGCATTCGACCAAATGGAATATACCCACCATTTCCCGTAATCCATAACAACGCTGCATTCTAGTCCTAGTCGTCAGCCACCGTTTGTATTCTTTTCGGGATAGCAACCGTTACCCTGAATTATCCGAGCAGATTACATCGCGACATCGTTCATGTTCGATTTACATTTTGCAAATACTGCGTTGAGTAGAATGTCGCGCTTTATCTCTTTCGGGCCCAAAGTTAGTATCGAAGAAACATGGTTTCAGTCGAAGACGTACCCAACTCCCTCCCTTCTTCTGGCAGATTGCTTCTCGGCGGGACCGACCTCTTAATTCAACAAGCATCCCATGCTGTCATCAAAGTCTCGTCAACTTTCACTAGTGCCGTGTTCCGTGGAGAATTCGCAAGCTAATCGTAAACTTGTGTATGCACGCACCAGGTAAATGTTGAGCACAAGCCGATAACGAGAAATGGGCTTGCTTCGATCTGCTCCTTGCTTATCCTGGAATACAAGCATGACCGTCTTACATACAGTGAGAATGTTTGCATACACATTAACTAGGGCGGTGCCTGCTAACACGGAAGTCATGTCAGCAATGTGACAACGATATGCAGGAACTACGCGATCTCCTGCTTTGTGAGCGCAGGGCGACTCCTTGTACAGAAAAGTAGTATAAATGTCATAGACACGCATATTTTGAGCGATTTTGTCTAAAACATCTACAATCTTCTCGAAGTATCCGGCGAACTCACAAACCACCTGCTTCACGCAGTGAAGCTTTATGCAATCGATGTTAGATAAGTGAGGGTGCTCACAGTAACGACGAACCGAAGACAACGCCAAACTATTTCAGCCACTGCATTAGACGAGATTTTTGGTATGAACCAAAAGAAGCGCAGAGGCTTGATGACATCCTTGGATATTTGTGCGTATTTATACTGACGATTGTTACTAGATTGTGCTTTGCAGTGATCATCAGTTTCCTGTACAACGTCCTCAGCAGTAGACTTGAGGTTCAGGCCAGACAGCAGCAACGAAGATTTAGTATCGAGCTGCAGTTTGCGCAATCCCTTGTCGAAGGGTTTGTTGTGCTCTTTTGCCAATACATCCCGATGGCTTAAAACTGGATCGTGCATTGTGCCCCCTCAGTGGAAACAAGGAACACCGGAGATGCGAAGGACCCTACACGGATAGGATATTGAACAGTGCGAGTCGTCACTGGATATGGATTAGCGTGGGCTACTCAGAAATATAGCACAGATCATAACCACAGCCTCAAGAGAGCAAGTAAATTGTAACTCGTCTTGGTGAGAATATAAGATGTAAGCACTATACAGCCTTCAAGCGGATATTATAAAGACCCACGTTGTTCACACAGCACAGGTGATAGCAGTCGCCTACCGGGTTACCTCTTGTGCCACGTCCCGAAACAAAACCTCTAAATCGAATAGCCGGAGCAAGTTCGGAACTAAATAAATAGAATGGAAGAACAGTTCCATGGACCAGACACCGTTGCAATGATTTCTTTACTGTATGGCAATCGTGTTGGCGGTATACACGACGTGGGATTATTATCAGGCAAGTGGTTTTTGTGCATCGTGAGTAGAGTGTTTTGTTAAAATTAGTAAGCATTCTGACCAATTGTCGAAAGATTAGGCCAATAGGCGCTGGTAGTTTCATCGGATCATGGCTCCTACTACGAGGGCGAGCCAACGAATGCGACTCAAGCTTTACACTCATGAGGATGTCCTCCAGCACCGGAAGTCGGGAGACTGCTGGATTGTTCGCAATGGCAATGTTTACAACGTCTCAGCATTTCTACCCGACCATCCTGGGGGGGACGATATAATTCTTGAGTGGGCTGGAAAGGACGTAGGCGAAGTTATGAAGAATGGCGAACACTCACACTCCGATGCTGCCTTCGATATGATGGCAGAATTCTTGGTAGGGCGAATTGGAACGGATGCGGGGGTAGTTGCGGAAGGTGACCACTTTTTCTCGTGGCTATCATTGTATTAATCATACCGGTACAGATTGGGTAGCTACAGAGGATTTCCACCCGGACGACACCGACGTAGCCGCTGACTTCGAGAAATGTGAATTTCTTGACCTTCGTCGACCGTTGCTGCGCCAAGTCTGGGAGGGTAATTTTTCAAAATCATTCTACCTTTCCCAGATTCATCAGCCACGGCATGTCGCGGACTCGGCTAGGCTCTTTGGGCCAGATTATCTCGAAATGTTCACGCGTACAGCGTGGTACGTTGTGCCAATATTCTGGCTTCCCATAGCCGCCTATCTCTTCCTCCTCTCTGTGGTGCAAGGGTCATATTCCGCACCTTATGCTCGCTCCGCCTTCCCATATACGGTCCCCCCTAGCTTCTCCCTGGAGTCGCTACTTTCCGCCCCTGGTGTGTCATTCGCCAGATCGTTCGTGTGCTTCCTTGTTGGCAACGTCATCTGGACCATTCTGGAGTACACCTTACATCGGTTCCTCTTTCATATTGACGAACTGCTTCCAGACAAGCCTACTTTCCTCGTGGCCCATTTTTTAACCCATGGCGTACATCACTATCTCCCCATGGACCGTTTGCGTCTCGTAATGCCGCCAGTCCTCTTCTTCGTCCTCTCCTTCCCTTTCACACGCCTAGCCTACATTCTTTTCCCCATTCCTATTGCTAATGGCATCATCAGTGGCAGCTTCACCTTTTGTACGTCTGGGTTGTTCCTGGATAATATATCGTTGGCTGACTTGATCGTTTTGTTTCTCAGACGTGTTATACGACTGCATGCACTATGCTCTGCATCACACGAAACTTCCCGCGTACATGCGTGAACAGAAAAAATATCATCTCGCTCATCATTATAAGAATTTCGAGCTTGGGTTTGGCGTCACCAGTACGTGCCTCACTGTTCTTGAGAGCTTCCTGCTGAGTCTTTGTTTCAGGCAAAATATGGGATGTGGTATTTAACACTGTATTGCCAGTCTGACATGGTTAGATGCCAAACACGAATGACAATTAGATGATCTCAAATTTCTGTAACGTACAAAGTGTGGGACTTATGATTTTTACCACATTTAATTAGCTTCCTGTATCTAGGTTTCCCTACAAGAACCTGCCCATCATTCTTAGACAATTCTTCGGGTACATTATTACTGCGCAGCATCAATCTTGCGCATTAGTGGTACAGTAAGTTATCCAAATCTAGTGTTGAGGCCATCATATATCAAGAATATCATAGCGTTGCTCGGCGCGGCTCTAGCCACTGTAATCCCGCATCCAGCATAAAACCCTTTGATACCCTCCTTTCTCCACATCTTCACAGCCATGCTGCCGATGCTCGTCCTTGTCCCAGGACGCAGCTCTTCCTCAGTTTGTACAGCAGATTTCACAGAATCCGCAGGGAATAAGGCCAGATTGTATGCTACACCGGCACACGCCCCTGCAAATGCAAGCTGATACCATTTTAGGTCTTTCTTGGTCAATTCGGCACGTGGCCGGCCAGTCTTACGCGCCAGTCGGTCGAGGAGTATGGAGGAGACCGCCTCGTTAGAGCCGAACCAAGCGGCGCCGCCGCCTGTTTCGCGGATTAACGTGCCTGTTTGACCGAGCCATAGGCCGCGTAAGCCATGTTGTCTAATAGTGCTGCCAATTATGGAAAATGGGCCCTGCAAGTTATGAATAGATGGGCGGTTTGGAATAGCAACACCTCTCGTGGAGACGAGAACCGATGGGAGTTCTGCTGCAAGCATCTGGACTTGCATCTTGCACTTCACGAGTTCTATGGGTGTTCTGGCATCATGTGTTAAGCTACAGACCTGTGTTTGTCAACAAAGAAGGGAATATGCGGCCCACAAGAAAAAACTGGCAACGCTACCAGCTCCAGCTGCAGCAATCATCAATTGTCCTAGAGACAGTTGTGTTGACGGGGGTATGTTGTTCCACTGTCGGATGGTATTTTGCAACTCGTTGTATGCAAGGAATAAAAATGCATTTTCAGCCATAGCACCGACAATAGGAGCAGGAAGACCCTAGGCGTCCTAAAAGAATCGGTCAAGCGCACAGAGCGATTTTTTCCTTCACGTACGCGATATAACCCTCTCAAGCCTTCCTTTTGCCATGTCTGAGTGAGGCAGTCTATGGGGCCGCTAAACCGCGGTGTTTTGTCCATGACCTGAGATTGCAAGCGAACCTTGCATAAATCGAAAGGGTGCTCAAACACTTTCGACACCATCCCCGCAGCCTGTCGTCGTGGAGATCAGTGTCAAGTTGGGATAATGAAGCTCAGAGCATACGCTTCCAAACGTAACGTCCTTTAGGCCACGCCAGGCGGGGCTTGAAGACTCGAAAGGAATAACTTCGGTATAGGAAGCGTCCATGACGAAGTCAAAGAGGCTGGACAGAAGTGCTAACTATCGCATGTGGGCGAGGCGCTTTTGAGGAAAATCGTAGCGGCCGCGCGGAAGCAATTACTTATTCGGTGACTACTGGCCTCGTCTCAAGAGATCGCCGGTATCGTATCAATGCTTCATTATAGCAGAAATATGGAGTTTATGTGGAAATCGAGAAATTGCATGTGGTCCGCCGAATCCTGTGATCAGAATTAGGTTTGATCGGGACTGCAGGTGTTGAGCCCCAGCAGGCTCTGAGATCTCTCTGCACGAGCTTTGTCTAACTCACATGAATGCCTTTAGAGAATTTTCTCAATGTTTTTGGTAAATCTAAGTTGAAGCTATCATAGAAGTGCTACTTAACTTATATCTCTACTAGTATAAGAACTTTAATTTTTTTGGTTATATACCATTTAATTTACCCATTGTGCAGCACTTCGCGGACCTAAACCTCAAAGCGGCGCACGTTGCTCCAAGCCTCTTCCCTAAGGCCTAAGGGCTGACGTCGACGAAACAGGCAATGATTGCGCTGCGCGGGCTCTGCACTATGTCCTTGCTGGACGCTCGCACTATGTGACGACGAATCAGGCCAGGAATATGTTTTGGCTGCGTAGTAATATATCTTCCGACTCCCATCCCACTGTTACAGGTAACGATTTTTCACAATCGATGATGTCACAGATGTGACAATGTCTTGGGTCACGTGACTCTGAACATTCGACGCGTTCTCTTGCCCGACCTCTTCCCCCATAGGTAGCTCTCCTGTGTAGTCGAACCAAAGCGCTGGCCTTATCGCTAAGGCTCCAGGGGTGTGTCGTGAACTTCAAGATATATCATGCAGTCCGAACAAGCACGCATTGCCTCATTCAAGAAGGCAAAGAAGTATTCGCGAAGATCAAGTATTCAGGGCTCTAGAGAGTGGCCACACCCGATAAATGGAGAGTTTGTAGCTCATCCGGAAACACTTGCCGAGGCAGGTTTCTACCACGACCCTTATGCCTTATATCCTGTGAGTGTTGAGCATTCGATGCCAAGTATCGGTTATAACCCTCAGTCCATGCCTTCCAGGACAATGTGACATGCTTCCTTTGCAAAGAGGAGTACGCCGAATGGGAAGAGGACGATGATCCCCATGAAATCCACATCAAGATTTCTCCCAAATGTCCCTGGGCCTTGGTGCGGTGTGCATTAGAACTAGACAAAGACGATAACGGAAAGTCAGTGTTATCTCCGATAATACTGATCCCAAAATGACCTCGTCGTAATCAAGCTTTGAGTTTCGTTCCAAAGGCCGAATTCCAACCTCACGCGTGCTAGAGAAAGCTCGAGTGGATTCGTTTGGTAGCAAAGATGCCAAATGGTGGCCCCACGATTCAAGTTCGCATGGCTGCAATGCCAAGAAGGTATGTGTCTATCGCACGATAACTTGCGATGCTCACTACCCGATCCCAGATGGCAAAGGCGGGTTTTGTCTTCACACCAGAGAATACCCCAGACGACGATACCGCTACTTGCATGTATTGTGACACGACTTTGTCTGGTTGGGAAGTCAATGACGACCCTCTGTTAGTATATTTCAATGTCTTCAAATTGTACATTGAATATATAAAATTTGACAGAGTCGAACATGCACGACGACCTGCTGGTCAGGAATGTGCTTTTATTCTCGCTCTCAATGCTATACCCAAACCACCCCGTAAGGCGCGCACTACTAAAGCACGTGTTGCTAAAGATGAGGCACATCGGGAGAAAGAGTGTATATCTTCCGACAGTGACTTTGAAAACCAACGAGTTGCAAAGAAGAAATCGAAGCCCAAGGCGAAGAAGAACGCCACACCTGCCAAAGCTAAAAAGACGCCTCGTGCAGCCCTTGTAGGGCTGGATGTGAATGCTCCAGGCCCCATCCAAGTTTGTAGATTTCTGTGTCTTCAACCGCGACTAATAATTTCCCATAGGGTGCTGTGATCATTAAACCGACTACTGGCCGACTGCAAGAGGTGTTCGGAAATTATCAGACCATCAAGAAACTTGGTTCTGGTACATTTGGTGAAGTATATCTCGGTGTTGATCTCGTCTCCAACCGCCAAGTCGCAATCAAATTGGAATCGGTGACAGCACCAGTGCCTATGCTGAAGCTGGAAAGTCAGATGTATGCCAAACTGCGGGGCTCAGCCGGCGTGCCTGTCATGAAGGTACAAGTCATGACATATTACTTGTTCTTTATCCTCACGAACTCAAGTGGTTTGGCACTGTACGCGACTGTAATGTTTTGGTTCTTCCCGTTCTCGGACGAAGCCTCTCCAGCGTCCTGCATGCGTGCGGCGGCCGTTTCAGTCTACCCACAGTGCTCATGATCGCCGATGAGCTGGTAAAAGAGAAGCATATTCAAGAATCGCTCGATATTTATGTGATTCGTTTTCTTATTCTAGATCTCCCGTGTGCAGTCCTTGCATGCAAATGGTATGATACACAGGTCAGTCCACATATTGCATTCGAAAGCGCACGGACCAATGATTTTGATGGTGCAATTAGGGACTTGAAACCAGACAACTTCCTTATAGGTCGTGAACTATGGGACAAGACAATATATGTCATAGACTTGGGCATGGCAAAGGTTTATCGCGACGAGCGTGGCCTTCATATCCCTTGGAGGACGAATAAGGGCTTCTGGGGTAATCCTCGGTATGCCAGTATTGCAGCACATGAAGGAGATGGTTTGTTGATTTGGATGAAGTCTGAGTCCCTTGGAGCTGACCGCATTTCCCAGAACAAAGTCGACGAAACGACATGGAGGCCTTGGCCTACATCTTAATTGATTGCCTTCAAGGCGATCTTCCTTGGCCGCCACTTCAGGTGAGGACCAATGGATTAATAGTACCATAGCGTGCCTAATCAGTGGCGAGCAGAAGGGCCCAGATGGGCAGGATGACTACAAACCCATTGGACGGGCAAAACGGAATACATCCATCGAGCTACTTTGTGCTGGGCTGCCCGCAGAATTCGCAACCTTCCTAAGGCATGCAAAGTCACTATCCTTCGAAGCCAAGCCCGATTACGAGGGTATGAGATATATGTTCCAAAACCTGGCATGGCGACTTGGATATGGGCCTGACATGCAATACGACTGGTTTGGTCGATAGAGTGGAACATAGTGTATAGGGGTGCTGCTTTGGGTTAAAGAACATCTAGTACCAAGTGATTTACAGTATTATTTGTATTTTGTACACCTCCTACATTAAGGGTCACGTGATGCGCGCAGAAAAAACTCTCGGGCCTGCGTGGTGCACTGATCAGGATGACTGAACCTGTGAAGGTTTACACTGTCAACGGAAATTCTGGCGGTTCAGCATCCTCACTTCCGGACTGGCTCGTTCGCAAACGAGCAGCTAAGGGGAAAGGCAAGCGAACAACTCGAGAGCACGTTGAAGGGACAATCGACCTGATTCAACATTTCGAATTTCCTGAAGCTAGCAATCGAATACGTACAACGCGAGATGGTCACCATGTCATTGCTACTGGGGTATACAAACCCCAAATGCGGGTGTGGGATCTTGACCAGCTTTCACTCAAGTTTGAGAGACATTCCGACGCAGAGAATGTGGACTTTCTGGTGAGAAATTACTTCTGTCTGTCTGTGGCTTACGACAGCTCGTTTACTGAACACATAGTATATAGATATTGTCAGATGACTGGACCAAAACCTTACATCTCCAGTCCGACCGCACACTCGAGGTACATACACAAGGAGGTTTTCACTACCGCACTCGTATACCGCAATTTGGTCGCGGCCTAGCATATCATTTCCCGTCCTGCGATGTACTCGTGGCAGCGAGTGGCCATGAGGTGCATCGGCTCAACTTGGATCAAGGGAGGTTCATGATTCCATTGGACATGACTAGCGGTGATGCAGGAGACGTGGATGGTGTTAATGTCGCAAATGTCAATCCCGCGCACCAACTGTTTGCGTTTGGATTGGAGGGAAATGGGACAGTCCAGTTTTGGGACCCACGGTCTCGCTCTCGCGTGGGCTTATTACATCTTCCCACTGCTACATTAATGCCAAGTGGTGCAAATATTTCCGTGGGCCTCAGTGCAACGGCAATAGCATCGCGATCGGATGGTCTGTCATACGCAATTGGGACATCTACTGGGCATACGCTTTTGTACGACATACGATCGCCACGTCCTTACGCGATGAAAGATCAGGGGTACGGGTTGCCCATAAAGTGTGTAGAATGGGTTGAAGGCGGAACCCGGGTCGCTGGAGACGGCATGGTTATTAGTGCCGACAAGAAAGTAGTCAAAATTTGGGACCGTAACTCTGTGAGTATTGCGCATAGTTTTCTCACTATCATTCTCATATGTTTTGTAGACCAATACAAACTTTGCATCGGTTACCCCCTCTGCAGATATCAACCATTTGCACCACATCCCCGGCTCAGGTCTCCTCATGTTAGCTAACGAGGGGATACAAATGAACGCATATTACATCCCACAATTGGGGCCGGCTCCACGATGGTGTAGTTTCTTAGATAATATAACCGAGGAAATGGAAGACCAGACCGGCCGTAGTGTATACGACGATTTCAAGTTTGTGGAACGTGGCGAGCTTGCAAGGTATATTCAGGTGTCAATTCGACCCTCTGTTATCACTGAACTCATTGTTTGCCTCCACAGACTTGGACTCGATCACCTCGTCGGAACACCTGCACTCAAGCCCTATATGCATGGTTATTTCCTCTCCCTCAAACTCTACGATGCCGCCAGGGTCATTGCTAATCCATACGTTCACGAGGAACATCGCGAAAAGGCTATTAAAGCCAAGATTGAGAAGCTGAGCGAAAGCCGAATTCGCACACGGAAGGATGCACCAAAGGTGAACAAGGCTCTTGCAGAAAAAATTAAACGCGAAAAAGAAAGAGAACTCAAAAAGGATGAGAGAAGAGAGAGACATAGGGGCAAAGACGCGGCCACTAGAGATGAGGATGCAGGACACGAAAAGCCAAATCTCCTAAATGACGATCGATTCAAGGCCTTATTTGAAGATCCTGCGTTTGAGGTGGACACGTCTACCAGAGAATATAGCTTACTGAACCCTTCCTCTACAGATTTGGCGAGTAGATTCGCAATACCATCACTCTTCGAAACTGATGAACGTATGTAGAAGCGGCGGCGAACAGTGGTTGAAGAGGAGGAGGACGAAAGTGATAAAGCTTCGTCTGATGGTTGGGGTGATAGCAGCAGCCACAGCGGCAAGGGTTCAGAATCAGAAAAGAGCGAAGATAGCAGTGATGCCGGTGGTGAGTTCATTCCCTTTGTCAGTTCGATATACGTATTTACACTTCCCCTTAAGACCTTGACCAATTTGACCCCCGGGCGCGTCGCCGATCTGGTCCATCGATTCCTACTCGCGAGGAAGTTCGCCCACGACATTCAGCCAATCATGTCAAACAGGCACGGCAGCCCAAGCTTGTCGCGATGCACCCACAGACCGATGCCAGTCATTCTCCGAACATTCGTGCAGATACAACAGCCAGCTTTGGAGATAGGAGACAGACCGCATCAACTAGACCACCGAAAGCTCGTGCTGGCAAGGACCAAGATCGCGGCGTTCTGGAAATGAGCTGGATGCCCACCACCACCTCCAAAGACGATGTACCTTCAGATAATGAGGGACAAACTAAGCCAAAACCAAAGGGTAAAAGAAACAACGTGGAAACTTTCGGAGCAAGTATGGAAAGAGGGGTGGATACCAGTGAGCAGGCCGGCGAGCACGGTAGGACTGGTCGATCGAAGAGAAGGAGCGGAGTAAGGAGTGGAAGTCGCAATGTTTTCAGGAACCTGTAATCAATCTCAAGGTATCTCACAGCGGTGTAAGTGTGGGGAACGAACTCCAAGCGCATGGACAAGTTTAACTTGACTGAAGTCATTTTCTAGGATAAGATTATAGCAAATAATGGCCAAGACCAACGATACTTGTCCTTGACATACTTCTGCTAGTCAAGGCCTGCGTCTATTTTGACATTGCACTCGGGAAGGATGCGTCCCGTCATTCCAAGCCAGTTGGTGCTTCGCCGAGTGCTTCTCGCTTTCGCTTATTTTGCAAGTTAGAGTCTAAGGTGGCCGCGCTTGCTGTAGATTGAAAGGCCCTGCTGTCCTTGCAGTTGTTCTAGACTTTGCAGTGCCGCACAAAAGAGGAATCCGACCCTTGACTGCATTTTCATCTGGCATACGGGTGGCGCGTGTCAGCCGTCTTGTTTGTAAC
>QFFB01000608.1:0-14383 GCA_003316465.1 Ramaria cf. rubripermanens
GATTCGGAAGATATTCAAAGACATGCTGAGCTACACCATATGCTTCATCCCCAGTCACCCAAAGTAGCATGGCTATTGATGAAGGAGTCACATCCTTATACTCCAAAATCATATACCATTGGAGATTCTGTATTTTTCCAAGACAATACACAGCCATTCACATTCCTTGGATACACAGGCAAGGTCATTCACAATGAAGGAAGGGAAGAATACGAGGCAGAATTCCAGGCTCCATACCCAACAAACCCTCCCATGTCAATCCATCTCAACCTTCAACATAGAACTCCTTGAGACCATATATAACTATCCCCCATCGTGTTCTGTCATGGGAGTGGATCAAGGAGAAATTTAGAAGCTATTTCTGGTGCTGATTCATCACCCTCTTTATAATGACTCAATTGAGCCAACTAATACTCTGACTCACCCTGGAGAAGATAGACAATTTGTATGACTTTAATTGGTATCCCTGAATGACTCACCCCGTTCCTATTTATAAATATCTACCAATCAAAGTCATATAAATTGTCCATCTTTTCATGAGTGAGTCAGAGGTTGAGTCAGCATGAGTTATAAAGAGAGTGTGACAAATCAACAGTAAAAATAGCTCCTAAACTCCTCCTTAATCCACTCCCATGATAGAATATGAAGGGAAGAGTGTCATATGCAGTCTCAAGGAACTCTGATGAAGGTTGAGACAGATTGATGTGGGAGAATTTGTTGGATAAGGAGCCTGGAATTCTACCTTGTGTTCCTCCTTTCCTATGCCATTATGAGTGACCTTGCCCATATATATAAGGAATGTGAAAGGCTGTGTCGCCTCTTGGAAAAATATGGAATCTCTAATAGCATATAATTTCAGAGAATAGGGATGTCACTTCTTTGTTAATAGCTGGGCTGAAATGAAATAGATGTATGCGTAGCTTTGAGTTTTTGAAGACACATGCAGAGTTTGATTCCTTCAGTGCATGCACACAATGCCCTATGTTATGACTTGTTATAATGATATTTCCATGCCTGCATGCTGGAAAGTACTTTTGAAGGTTTATGCCTGGGTCATCAGCATTATCCAGGAAGAGTAGCCATTTCTGATGCTGCATAGTAAGCCATAGAATAGCATCATTGGCAGTCTTGCCAACACCCCCTTCATGAGCAATGTCTTCAAAGCCAGATTCTATGGTTTGGACACTACTTGCATCCATGTAATAGACCTTCCAGAAATTGAACAGGAAATAGGTTAGTCCACACATAGCAGACTAGGATAAACTACCCCACCATTGATGGAACTTATCAATGAATGTCAATCCAATCTGTGTTTTGCCTGCTCCACCAAGCCCATACAAAACAAAGATCTGCTGTTCCTCAGCGGTGGATGACTGTTCCGGGAGGAAATATTGCTCTAGTTGCGAAAGGATGTCGGCTCTTCCAGTGAATCTGCGTGTTGGTGGAGGACAGGTCTCAATCCGAGCTCCATGTTTACCCAGAAGCTGGCTGATAGTGCCTACACCCACAGCATCTACCATAAAACATATGTCATCAGCTGTGAGACATTCCAAGTTGTAGGCACTGAGGTATGCAGCAGCGATCACTTCCCGGTGCTCCCTGAGAGCTTTGACACCAGCCGTGATCAACTCGTCTACATTTCCCCGCCGACGATGCTGCAATGTGTGTGTTGTCACCTCGGGTAGCCTTTCCCACTGCGCCATTCTCACACCCTGCATTCCTTGCTCCACATTGAACCGGAAGTAGACATTCGCAACAGCTCTGAAACGCCGCTGGGCCTCCTCCGCTGTTGTCTCACATTCCGTGGCAATCTTCTCCAATACCTTAGCTACACTTAATGGTATAACATTGCTAACCAGACTGGGTGCCGGAAGGCCGGCAGTGGCGACATGTCCAGTGCCGATACTGATGACGCAAGCAATATATTCGTGCGAAAAGATGTGTTCTGCTTCGTTGAGGATTTCCTTGATAGGATTGTTGCAACCCAGGCCGGCATCGACAAATGGTTCTCGCATAGGTGGTATGCCGATGGAAATCCGTTTGAAAAAAGTAGGAGCAGAAGAAGTAGCACGAGCCGCCTCCCAGATAGCGCAGTCGAATGATTCGTATTTTTCGACCCTGTACGTATGAAAGAGGCGGGGAGTACTTATGTTATTTGCCGGCATTGCACAGACAACACTGGGCTTGGTCAGCTACACATCAAGGAGAGTTAGCAACTTGCACATACGTCTTGCACACTTCGTGGCTTGGCCTTGGATCGAACATCCGTGCATCAGGGTTACCAATTGCTTCTTGGATGATTCCCTTGATAGCCTTCTCCAAATTTCTAGCCTTGAACATTCCGTCCTTCCAAAATTGCTTCTTATCCGAGAAAACCTGTGAGGCGAATCTGCCGTAGGCATCGATCGCCTTATCTACGGACAAGCGGAGCCGCCCAAGCATGAGAGCTATGAGCCTGCATCCTATAGATTAGAGCACGACGGCGATTTCCGAAACGCCTACTTACTCTCCTGTACTCGTGCCGCAGATCAGGTCGAAATACTCACACGGAAGGGGTATCGTTTCTCTCCCTTCTTGGCGCTGAATTCTTTGCATAATTTCCTTTAAGATGATGAGTTCGGACAAGCCACGAATCCCGCCGCCGTCTGTTCAGGAAGTCAGAGGTTGTCACACAACAAGCGTAAAATCTTACCGAGTGAAAGTAGCCTTAGCCCGGTACCCTGGGACCCATCGGTTTGCGGTGTGGGGGTAGATCAATGGCCGTTCTCCCCGCCGCATGACCAGAAGTAGGCAGAGATATATCTTTATACATGATAATTCGTCGGACAGGCTCCTTGATCGTTTAGTGTACCAGAATAAATCCTAATTACCGTTAAAGGTCCCAGGGACGACGTTACGATCGGTGGCGTTTCGCCTTGCCTGGATGAGGTGGAAACTTTGGAGATCTGCTGACTATTGTCCATGGACTTGTTAGAGGTCATCGTGGTTTATGGGAACAAGAAGGAGGCAGTGCGAGGCAGCTGCTAGAATGTGGGAATGAGAAGACTCGACATCGCCCAGAAGGCACTGCGAGCGCTCCTACCCTAATCCGTGAGTCTGGAGCTCGTACTTTTATTGTTGTGTATATGAGGTTCATTTCGAATTATACAGAGATATAGTAACCGCAAATAAATGAAGTAAGGGATGGGAATCGCTCACGTTTGAACTCTCAAGTTCTGCTGTCCTAACGACCAGGTCGACGTTCTCTCGGACATCTCTGCTGCTTGTGCGCACACCGAAACGTGTCTCTCGTAGGACGTCTTAGTATGAATGTTCGGTTTAGAACGAATAGGCCGAAGTAGAAAAGATAATTGAGTAAATGACACATAAATGAAGAAAAAGGATAACAGCACTAGCTCACGTTCAGCTCCACGTTTTACCATCTATCCCAAACTCGAAATTGACCAGGTCCTCTTTCTTTCGACGCCTCTGCGCGTCATAATCTCAGTCGTTGTCGCCAGTCCCGGAACGAGGATGAACGCCCGTGTTAGGACATGGCTCTCTCCAACGTGTACAAGCTGAGCTGAGAGCTTAGTCTCATTCAGGAGGATCACGCTCCACCGTGTCCTCCCGCCTGGATGTTCCAATGCGAAACCGGGCACGTCGACGCGCAGCTCCAATACATGTACGACGTACGTATGTTTGCACTGAGCCTCGCGGGCTTCGGTCCTGGCTGGTTGAACTAGGACCAGCACTGGAAGTGTGAGTATCGGTGAGTCATGTGCTGATGCTGTTCTGCGACTCAGATGCTGATGTATTGATGTGACGTGCCACCTGGCCATGTCAGAACTAGAAGCGTGTGGCGGTTAGGTCTATGGCTGTATCAACTCGGTCACAGCAGGACCTGCTCAACTACCGTAAACAATCCCCATATTCCGCTTTAACATGGTAAGATTTCTATTTCGCGCACTGTGAGCTGCTTCGACATTACTCGTTGAAAATCCTGTACAGCATGTGGGTTAGGACTTCAATGACCTTTGGGAGTCTGCTGGTGTTAGCGGTACAGCGTTGGGATTGGGATTTGATCTTACCATTTTGTGCGTGTGTATCGCGATATAGCGTTCCATAACTGATCCGGATCTACTAGGCTTGCGACTGTGCACCGTGCACCGTCGCGCACGGGCCTTAGCTAGAACGAGCTAGCACACCGTCGTGTTGTTCAAGAACAAATTAAATCGCTACCCAAGAGACGGTTCGACGTTCGGAACTGACATACTTGAGATCGTGTGCAGCCGCCTTCCTCTACTCGCATCTCACCCGCCCACTTGATGAATATTTGAATCCCCAGATGCAAAAACTATCTTGCTGAAATAAATACTGGCCTCAATCACATTCCGAATCATCGAAAAGGTACAAGGCTCTCGCATGTACCATAAATGTCAATCAAGTACCAGGAGAATATATATGCCTAACACCCAAACTAATGCCCTGTCTCCTGAGATCCAAGTCGCAGTGCTTCAGCTCGTCCACCAATTATGATGTACTACCCTTGTCTTGACACCCGCTTCCCGTACCCCGTCTTCTGCATGGTATATATTTTGGGGCTTGGATATGAAGAAGTGCGTCGCGTTGATACGAAGCATTCTCTTCACATGGCAAACCATCTGGCGTTAACTCAACAATTCTCGTAGGGGGTTCAAACTACTATAGAAAGGGGATGTTGTCATGATGATCGCGTCTGTGGTTATTTCAGATTGTAGAAAGTTGTCTTGCGGGTATATACTCGCTAATCAAGCCTAAGTGGCCGTCTGTCGTGAGCACTACGCTATGGTCTAGAGAAATGGCTGAGCTGGGAACAGCGCACGATGCGTCTCCGGGAATGTTCAGACTGGGACTCCCTCAGCAAAAAAACCGGAGCACCAGAAAACATTGGCGCCTCATGTCACCTTCAACGGCACGACTAGCATCCCGGAATCGTCCTTCCCCCCGCCCTCCCCTGACTCGTCGCCCGGAAGAACATGTAGACAGACACCGTATTCAAACCAATCGTACACTTCGGAAACCAGCGTTATTCGAAGAAGAAATATGAACCGTCCTGAAGCCAAGTAACCCTACCATCCATCCGAGTCGTTCTGCTGCTTGAAGCTACAAGTTTTTCTGTCCTCGGATATTTTCATTCTCTGCGGCTTTGTTCGTGCTACGGAAGCCGTAAGATGGATGTGTGTCGACAGCTCCATTTTGAGATAGTGACGGCTCATCATCGTGTCTGGCGTGATTCCTGGAACCGAACGAACACAATCCTTACTCTCCTCGCGAACGGACCTACACGGACTACTCTCATCTACATCATAGACGTGTCCGAAGTGTCTCGCCTCCGGGTTGTGATTCAGAGTCAAGGCTTCAGGTTATAACTTGTTACGGCGGTTAAGCTATCCTTAGAAGAAGAGGAACGGAAGTGTACACA
This sequence comes from Ramaria cf. rubripermanens, assembly GCA_003316465.1. Taxonomy (NCBI): domain Eukaryota; kingdom Fungi; phylum Basidiomycota; class Agaricomycetes; order Gomphales; family Gomphaceae; genus Ramaria; species Ramaria cf. rubripermanens. The sequence continues at coordinate 5,444 of QFFB01000608.1, forward strand.
ACACCTGAGTAATGGTGAAGGTCGGCTCTCACTCGATGCCGATAGTTTGAAGCCCATGATCGCGAGAAGAGAGGGAAAGGACGAGAAAGAGGACCAATCCAGACTCGGGCGATCTCACGACATGAACACCGACATTTCGCCAGAGTCATATCGTCCGAGTCTGCCATGGCACGACTAGCTCTGCCCCACTTCGTCACCCTGCTCCTTCTCCACCTCCCCCATTCCATCTCCATCTCCGTCCCGCACGTATCCACACTCCCGTGGCATCGCATAGCATGTAATCTCCAAAAGGAACCGATAACCGATGAGCCTCATCTCGCCCCTACTTCACATACATATCGTATCTCAACCCACTAACGACCTTGCCGACCACGATGCACGTTTGGTACAATGTTGGCCTGCGGTTGTGGGGCCCCTGGGTCTTCAGCTATGTTGTTCTGATCCTGTTGAGCATGCACGGCTTGATACGTGCGTCGTCCTTGGTAATTTATGGTGAGACCGGTTAGGGCAAGGGCTCAACTTAGGTATGCTGTATGATATGCACATGACTGCCACCAATCGACGAGGGCACGTTGCCCAAAATCGTCACTTGCACCTTGACATCCCAGGTTCATGACAGCCCTCGGGCAAATCGTCTTGTCACCTCGAGTCAGTGAGGGAAGGCGAATGGCGCCGAGGTGTCGATGCGGGAAGAGAACTCGATGGGTGATGCGGAGCGATGCTTCGGCGCAGTGGCCCGTCTGTACACAAGGAGTTTCACTCACCCTTGTTCTCATGTTTACTCCCAGCAGAGTACCCTACATTTATCATCTTCAACACCTCCGTTTCGCTATTCCCCACCTTACTCACGATGATGTTACGCATATATGAAGGTCTTCGTTGCAGGTCGCATGTCCAGATCCCCACCATGATAGCCGATGAGCATCTGATTCCCGGGGATAAGCCTCGAGAGTCCGACTTTACCATCACCTTTCTGGTCAGCTACACCACATTAATGCACCTGAATTTTTCATCACATCATAGTTCTTCATGCGCATATATGAGGAGTCAGAGAAGCCATTTTTGTAACTGGATCATCACTGAAGGGGCCAAGGGAGCTAGGAGTGCTGTGGAACGTGGGAGCGAAATACAATATGAACATGCGGGTTGACATGTGGTTATATCCTTCTTGTTACCCCGTGGGTGTCAGAATATGCACAGAGTTCTACTGCGCCTTGCCCCTTCCGAACGGACTCCATGCGGCGCTGAAAATGAAATAAGTCTAGAATCATGTAAACCCGATGCTGCTCACTGTAGCATTTCAGGATGCACATGTAAGTAATCGTTTAACACCATCTCATCACCGCCAACTCACATTCTCTTCCCCTCTCGAAATGCCTCAGTATCCGCTACAAATTATCGCCAGACCCTACCTTGTAATTACACCCCACACAGCTCTGACTGCGCACCTCGCCTACAGACGTGAGGCAATATATTCAGTTTCCCGTCTGTCTGCACATTAAACGAGCGATTCAACACCAGAAGGAGCCAATCGCGGAGAGACGTGGGACAGAAGAGCGAGGAGATAAAGGAAAGGAGGGTGGTCGAGCTCGCTGTAGATTAAGTCTGGTGGGCGTGTGCGATATGTGTGAATTGGGGGGGGAGCGTCTGGGTTGGGAAGAGATGGGCTGTGGGAGGTGTATGCGCAGTGCATATAGGCGGGATGAACACCGGGTAGCAGTTGGCGCAGCGCGCAAGGCATCGGGAGATAAGCGGGAAGAGGAGGGGAGAAGGGAGGCTAGCCCACAAGGAAACATAAGAATGAAGAACGGCGTAAGGTGGTTGTGAGCTAGAAGCGTGGTCGCAGCACGGCAAAGGTGGGATGAGACGACTAGACGATATGTGGAAAGGCCCAGCTGAGCACCGCATCTCATAACGATACTAGAGCTTTCACGGTCAGCAACCTTACCCCGTCGTTGGCTCCAGTACACTGTACGGGTAGTGTTCCCTATATGCGTACAGCGGTGGGAGCGCACCGAGAGATATGGGGAAGAAAGGGAGGCGGACTGGACTTGTGGTTGGGGCGTGGACGACGGCGGCATGCAGGTGGTCCAGCCTGGTGTTGAGCTAGTCCTGCAGGAGAGTGAAGGGTGGGCGGGGTGAGACGACTGGGGTTGGAGGTAGGTGCTGGTGGGCGCGGAGAACCTGTATGCATGGAGACGGGGTCACTATAATCGGTGGAGCGAGGGTGGACATGTCAAAGCCGGTTAGGAATTGCAGAGCTCCTTTGGGATGGGAGGCTGTAAAAGGCCATGAGGTGACCAGAAATGGAAAGAGGCGGAGGGGAATAATGAGGGATAAATGGCAGTAAGCAGCCGAGTGAAGGGGTCTGGGCATCACAGCAACGCACGCGACAGCGAACTAATCACAAGCGATAAAGCCTATATCTACACATGAATCAGCTTGAATACAGCAGCAAGCCCCGAAACGTTACTCCAGGTTGCCTCGGTGAACGAGCGATTAATTGAATCATTACTAGTACCAAAGGAAATCATCATGACAACACCCCCTTTCTATAGTAGTTTGAACCCTGCGAGAACTGTTGAGTTAACGCCAGATGGTGTAAAGAGAATGCTTCGTATCAACGCGACGCGCGCACTTCTTCATATGCAAGCCCCAAAGTATATACCATGCAGGAGACGGGGTACGGGAAGGGGTGTCAAGACAAGGGTAGTGCATCATAATTGGTGGACGAGCTGAAACACTGCGACTTGGACCTCAGGAGACAGGGCATTAGTTTGGGTGTTAGGTTTATATATTCTCCTGGTACTTGATTGACATTTATGGTACATGCGAGAGCCTTGTACCTTTTCGATGGCTCGGAATGTGATTGAGGCCAGTATTTATCTCTGTATAACTCGAAATGAACCTCATATACACAATAATAAAAGTACGAGCTCAAGACCCACGGATTAGGGTAGGAGTGCTCGCAGTGCCTTCTGGGCGAGGTCGAGTCTTCTCATTCCCACATTCTAACTCTCACCGCAGCTGCCTCGCACGGCCTCCTTCTTGTTCCCATAAACCACTATGACCTCTAACAAGTCCATGGACAATAGCCAGCAGATCTCCAAAGTTTCCACCTCATCCAGGCAAGGCGAAACGCCACTGATCGTAAAGTCGTCCCTGGGACCTTTAACGGTAAGTAGGGTTCATTCTGGTATTCTAAACGATCAAGGAGCCTGTCTGACGAATTATCATGAATAAAGGTCATGTCTCTGCCTACTTCTAGTCATGTGGCAGGGAGAACGGCCATTGAATCTACCCCCACACCGCAAACCGATGGGTCCCAGGGTACCGGGCTAAGGCTACTTTCACTCGGTAAGTTTTTATGCTTGTTGTGTGACAACTTCTGACTTCCTGAACAGAGGGCGGCGGGATTCGTGGCTTGTCCGAACTCATCATCTTAAGCCTTCTCCAAATTTCTAGCCTTGAACATTCCGTCCTTCCAAAATTGCTTCTTTTCCGAGAAAACCTGTGAGGCGAATCTGCCGTAGGCATCGATCGCCTTATCTACGGACAAGCGGAGCCGCCCAAGCATGAGAGCTATAAGCCTGCATCCCATAGATTAGAGCACGACGGCGATTTCCGAAACGCCCACTTACCCTCCTGTACTCGTGCCACAGATCAGGTCGAAATATTCACACGGAAGGGGTATCGTTTCTCTCCCTTCTTGGCGCTGAATTCAAGGGAATCATCCAAGAAGCAATTGGTAACTCTGATGCACGGATGTTCGATCCAAGGCCGAGCCACGAAGTGTGCAAGACGTACGTGCAAGTTGCTAACTCTCCTTGATGTGTAGCTGACCAAGCCCAGTTTTGTCTGTGCAATGCCGGCAAATAACATAAGTACTCCCCGCCTCTTTCATACGTACAGGGTCGAAAAATACGAATCATTCGACTGCGCTATCTGGGAGGCGGCTCGTGCTACTTCTTCTGCTCCTACTTTTTTCAAACGGATTTCCATCGGCATACCACCTATGCGTGAACCATTCGTCGATGCTGGCCTGGGTTGCAACAATCCTATCAAGGAAATCCTCAACGAAGCAGAATATATCTTTCCGCACCGATATATTGCTTGCGTCATCAGTATCGGCACTTGACATGTCGCCACTGCCGGCCTTCCGGCACCCAGTCTGGTTAGCAATGTTATACCATTGAGTGTAGCTAAGGTATTGGAGAAGATTGCCACGGAATGTGAGACAACAGCGGAGGAGACGCAGCGGCGCTTCAGAGCTGTGGCGAATGTCTACTTCCGGTTCAATGTGGAGCAAGGAATGCAGGGTGTGAGAATGGCGCAGTGGGAAAGGCTACCCGAGGTGACAACACACACATTGCAGCATCTTCGGCGGGGAAATGTAGACGAGTTGATCACGGCTTGTGTCAATGCTCTCAGGGAGCGTCGGGAAGTGATCGCTGCTGCATACCTCAGTGCCTACAACTTGGAATGTCTCACAGCTGATGACATATGTTTTATGGTAGATGCTGTAGGTGTAGGCACTGTCAGTCAGCTTCTTGGTAAACATGGAGTCGGATTGAGACCTGTCCTCCACCAACACGCAGATTCACTGGAAGAGCCAACATCCTTTTGCAACTAGAGCAATATTTCCTCCCGGAACAGTCATCCACCGCTGAGGAACAGCGGATTTTTGTTTTGTATGGGCTTGGTGGAGCAGGCAAAACACAGATTGGATTGACATTCATTGATAAGTTCCATCAATGGTGGGGTAGTTTATCCCAGTCTGCTGTGTTTGGACTAACCCATTTCCTGTTCAGTTTCTGGAAGGTCTATTACATGGATGCAAGTAGTGTCTAAACCATAGAGTCTAGCTATGAAGACATTGCTCATGAAGGGGGCATTGGCAAGACTGCCAATGATGCTATTCTATGGCTTACTATGCAACACCAGAAGTGGCTACTCTTCCTGGATAATGCTGATGACCCAGGCATAAATCTTCAAAAGTACTTTCCAGCATGCAGGCATGGAAATATCATTATAACAAGTCATAACATAGGGCATTGTGTGCATGCACTGAAGGAATCAAACTCTGCATGTGTCTTCAAAAACTCAAAGCTATGCATACATCTATTTCATTTCAGCCCAGCTATTAACAAAGAAGTGACATCCCTATTCTCTGAAATTATATGCTATTAGAGATTCCATATTTTTCCAAGAGGAGACACAGCCTTTCACATTCCTTGGATATATGGGCAAGGTCACTCATAATGGTACAGGAAAGGAGGAACACAAGGCAGAATTCCAAGCTCCTTATCCAACAAATTCTCCCACATCAATCTGTCTCAACCTTCATCAGAGTTCCTTGAGACTGCATATGATACTCTTCCCTTCATATTCTATCATGGGAGTGGATTAAGGAGGAGTTTAGGAGCTATTTTTACTGTTGATTTGTCACACTTTTTTCATGACTCATGCTGACTCAACCTCTGACTCACTCATGAAAAGATGGATAATTTATATGACTTTGATTAGTAGATATTTATAAATAGGAATGGGGTGAGTCATTCAGGGATACCAAATAAAGTCATACAAATTGTCTATCTCCTCCAGGGTGAGTCAGAGTATTAGTTGGCTCAATTGAGTCATGATAAAGAGAGTGATGAATCAGTAACAGAAGTAGCTCCTAAATTTCTCCTTGATCCACTCCTATGATAGAATGCAAGGGGAGGGGATAGTCATATATGGTCTCAAGGAGTTCTATATTGAAGGTTGAGATGGATTGATGTGGGAGGGTTTGTTGAGTATGGAGCCCAAAACTCCGCCTCATATTCTTTCCTTCCTTCATTGTGAATGACCTTGCCCATATATCCAAGGAATGTGAATGGCTGCATATTGTCTTGGAAAAATACAGAGTCTCCAATGGCATATGATTTTGGAATATAAGGATGTGATTTCTTTGTCAATAGCCATGCTGAGTTACACCATATGCTTTATCCCCAGTCACCAAAAGCGGCACGGCTATTGATGAAGAAATCACATCCTTATATTCCAAAATCATATGCCATTGGAGACTCTGTATTTTTCCAAGACAATATGCAGCCATTCACATTCCTTGGATATATGGGCAAGGTCATTCACAATGAAGGAAGGGAAGAATATGAGGCAGAATTCCAGGCTCCACACCCAACAAACCCTCCCATGTTGATCCATCTCAACCTTCAACATAGAACTCTTTGAGACTGTATACAACTATCCCCCCCTCATCATGGGAGTGGATTAAGGAAAAATTTAGAAGCTATTTCTGTTGCTGATTTGTCTCCCTATTAACATGACTTAATTGTGATGACTAATACTCTGACTCATCCTGGAGATGGTGGACAATTTGTATGACTATGATTGGTGGATATTTATAGTGTTCTCATTATGACTCACTTTGTTCCTGAATGACTCACCTTGTTTCTATTCTAGTTAGTCTTTTCTCATTATGACTCATATTTGTTCTATTTTTGGATCTTTTATTACTCATTTACTATACTTTACCCCTATCCAACACATTCTTGCTTACTTTTGCTATTGTAATTTCTCCTTTATTTCCCCTTTTTGTGCTTTGTGTTCTTACCATGACTCATACTGACTCAGACTGCTTACTCATCATATGACTCAACCCATTACAGTGTATGACATTATTGTAGCTTGGGGATGTGTATTTAAGGGCTTGCTTTTTCTGTACAAAATCAAGTCAAGTTTAGTTCTCAAGTCAAGTCTCTTTTAAGTCTTATGCTCAAGTCCAAGTCAAGTCCCAAGTTTAGGGTACTAAGTCAAAGCTTTGTCACAGGACATAGCCACACATATGGCACAAGTCACAAGTCACAAGTCCTACATAATATGTCACACAAATCAAGGTCATGATCACAAAAAGTCACCTATGTTATATCCTAGATGAATAGGCTGCACAAGTTGTTCTCTGTACCGGTCAACCCACAGTACTAGTCTCTTTGCTACACAAATGACTGCATTATAGACCATCCACATAGAAGGACCATTGTATACAGGCTAACAGGTATTATTCCTGCTAGTGTATCTTTAACAGATGAACATATGCCCCTGAAGACAAGGTGGTGTGTGTGAGTTGCATTAAAGTATGTAAGGACATGTTTAGCAGTGGCCCAGTGGGATTCACCAGGGTTGAGTGAGAATGGTGAGAAGTAATTGAGTGATATCTGGTCAAGTGCACATGGAAGTGTACCTCATAGTGTCACGGGACGCTCCGCTCTCCGCTTTTGCAGTTCCAAACTCCACTTCCACTTCCAGTACTACCTTGGAAGTGAAATGGTTCAGGTACAAACATCCAGGGTTGGTTAGGGATCTGCGGACTGCAGGGTCAGTAGGCACTGATTGTGGTTGGGTGTAGTATAATATGGGCTCACTGGCAGTGGGGGATCCTAGACTTTTCTCTTTGGTTTTCCCCTCTGTCAGGTGAGATCCCCTTTCATTGTATGCCTCCTAGATTTATATGTACACTTCGGTTTTCTCCTTTGTCAGCCTGTGTGATTGTGTGATCTCCACAGTGCTTGAGGGTTGCCCTTACAGCAGAAAAGTCTCTTCACTAGAGGACCAGCAGTTGTACTGCATGTTGCAATCACCATAGGTGTGTTTGGAAGTGGAGACAGCAACTTGGAGTTCACCCTCTTCTGTGCACACTGCATATGACAGCCCCTCTTCCCTTGTCAAGCTCCCTATGCCGGAACACACATCTCATGCTCCTCCAACCTCTGAGATGGATCCGGAAGATCGCCTCCAGAAAATGGAAGAGGAGCAGACACGGAACTGAGGTCTGGATGTAGTTCACAGAGGATGGCATGTGGTTCACTGGCAATTGCAATAGTGTGGGAATGTTTGCAGTGAAGGAAAACATAGGTTCCCCTCACACATATGCTAACTTATCCCAGTTCACACCCTGCTTTTACAGAAGCTCCAGTGGACTAGCTAGTTGGACTGTCTCACTTGTCTGCTAAATCACTGACTGTTTAAAGCAGAGCTCCCAGGTTTGAATCTCCCTGATGTCATATCTAGTTTGTGGTACAGTCCTTGTGTTCCAGTCTCTTACAGTAAGTAGATAATATATTTTTCTCCATTAATAGAGTGTGTATTGTATCACCAGTAACTGGAAGCTGGTCAGAAGTAATATATATGGGCCTGGCTTTGAAATTTTTTTTGACTAGGAACCTGTAGGTCCCAGACATGCCAATGGAGAACCCACTGGCCGGATGTTGGGTTACTCCTCTTAATATGTGAATGGAAATGAAATCCATCGAAAAAAGGCCGTCCATGTACCATAAGTGGTCCCCTTAGCGGCCGGTGGATTCACCATGAGAGGCGTATTGTGGATGAGCCACCGCCCCGGCTGTGGAGTGTCCACCGACCGTGGACCCTCCATCAAAGCCGCTAGTGGAATCCCCACCGATTTATCGGGGGCATATTTCCCGCAGTGTGGCCCATGGGCGTAGGCAAGGGGGCTTGAGCACGGTGCGCGGGGTGCTTAATTGTCGTCGTTGTCATCAGACGTTAGCGTCGCTCCTGCCCCCACCCCACTTTGCCGCACTCTTCTCTGTTACATTGCACGCCGTCTGCACACCGTTCATCCCAAGGACCAATCTTCACCGACGGTCACGGATACATGCATAGTCTTTTCAAGTCAGTCTTCAGACGGCCATACAGAATATCAGTTCTGATTTAGATTTACAGGGTCTACACGGGTAATCGATCTGTGTCCAGAGTGATATTCAAGATATATGCGGGGTGTTCACCCATATGAGCAGATATTCAAGATCTTTGTCATGTCTCTGTCGACACTCCTCCCGATGCTGGGAGCGTAACATGAGGTCATCTCAAGCTGGGTCGCCTGCACCAGAAACGGGAATCTCTTCTGGTGGCGAACGTACATGC